>BGNK01001050.1:60800-161893 GCA_003297005.1 Symbiodinium sp. clade A Y106
GAGTGGGATGCCAGATTTTTCCCAATGATAGAGGGGTAGCCCCCCAGCGGTAGCTCTCGCCAATTTTTTACTGCGAGTGGGATGCCAGATTTTTCCCAATGATAGAGGTGTAGCCCCCCAGCGGTAGCTCTCGCCAATTTTTTGCTGCGAATGGGATGCCAGATTTTTCCCAATGATAGAGGGGTAGCCCCCCAGCGGTAGCTCTCGCCAATTTTTTAATGCGAGTGGGATGCCAGATTTTTCCCAATGACAGAGGGGTAGCCCCCCAGCGGTAGCTCTCGCCAATTTTTGCAAACTAAAAATTATTTTTTTTTGCAAACCGAAAATTATATTTTTTTGCAAACCAAAAATTATAATTTTTTTTTGCAAACCGAAAATTATAATTTTTTTTTGCAAACCGAAAATTATATTTTTTTTTTGCAAACCGAAAATTTTATTTTTTTTGCAAACCGAAAATTATTTTTTTTGCAAACCACAAATTATAATTTTTTTTGCAAACCGAAAATTATATTTTTTTCAAACCGAAAATTATAATTTTTTTTGGCAAACCAAGAATTATAATTTTTTTTGCAAACCAAAAAAGTTATTTTTTTCCGAACCCAAAAAAGTTATAATTTTTTTTCCGAACCCAAATAAGTTATAATTTTTTTTCAAACCCTAATTATAAATTAAAATTATAATTCGGTTCCAAAAAACGCACGCGGCAGATTCAGCTCTTTTTTAGGCCAAACCTTGAAAAAAACCCGAATCTGCCGCGTGCGTCTGCCGCGTGCGTTTTTTGGAACCGAATTATAATTTTAATTTATAATTAGGGTTTGAAAAAAAAATTATAACTTATTTGGGTTCGGAAAAAAAAATTATAACTTTTTTGGGTTCGGAAAAAAATATAACTTTTTTGGGTTCGAAAGAAAAAATATAAATTTTTTGGGTTCGGAAAAAATGTTTGCGAAAAAAATATAATGAAAAATCTGTCCGGGATATTGCTGCGGCTGTCAGAGGCCAAATGTTGAACCATGTCACGAGAATAAGAATCCTTAACACATGTATGAAAATTTAGAAAAGTAGCCAACAGAAGCTTTGGGACATTTTATATATCACTGAGCCTCCAGGGTGCTATGGGCCATCGGCAGCCTCGGAATCTCTGCCTTGGCTTCGGTGACGGATTGTGTTATACTATATTATGCTATGTCATACTATGTTAAATCATATTATGTTATACTATATTATATCAGGCTATGCTATGTCATATTATATTGTGTTTTGAATTATATTATATTGTATCATATATTATATTATGCTATCTTATCTTACATTATACAAAATTGTAGTACATGATACTACATTATATTACATTATATCACATTATATTAAATTATATTTCAATATATTACATAATATTATACTATACTACATTATATTACATTATATTACATTATATTACATTATATTACATTATATTGCATTGTATTACATTCTGTTACATTATGTTACATTATATTACATTATATTATTGTATTACATTGTATTACATTACTAAATTATATTACATTATGTTACATTATATTACAATATATTACATTATACTACATTATATTACATTATATTACATTATATGACGTTATATTACATTATATTACAATATATTACATAATATTACACTATACTACATTATATCACATTATATTACATAATATTACATTATATTACATTATGTTATATTATGTTACATTATATTGCATTATATTACATTATATTACATTATATTACATTATATTACATTATATTACATTGTATTCCATTATATTATACTTTATGACTTTATTTTATATTAGATTGTATTACAGTGTATTGTATTGTATGATATTGTATGATATTATATGATATTTCATAGCTCTGTCCCTCTCTGTCTTTATCACCCGTCTCTTCCTGTTGTCAACTTGCCCGAATGTGCAATGAGTGGTTTGGCAACTTGCTGATTTCACAACTTGAAGCAATCCCTGGATTAACATCTTCCGGGCTTCGATTTCGACGCATCTCCAGCGCATGCTGAATCCGGGCATCGAGGTCGATGTCTTGATCTATATGCATGGGCGGCACCAAGTCAACATGCCGCTTGCGAAATTGCTCGCTTGTCTCGCCTTTCGAAAACAAGCAGTGATCATGACTGATCATTCAGAGCATAGAGACAAACACAATAAACATCACGAATCCCAGCAATCCGGCAACTGCACTGCACACTCTGATTTGGCCTTTAACATAATGGCTCCGAGCTCCGTCTCCAAACTTCACTTGCACATGCATGCACCCCGTCACCCCGCCCCAAGGTCCCAAACTTGCGAAGGATGCGTCATGCAACCGTGAGCAGCCGAAAGCAACAAGTCAACAACTAGGCAGCAATTACAACTGCAGCCGAGGCCTTGTCGTTGAGTCATGTTCAAACCTGCCGGCGAGTAGATGCAGCAAACCAGCCGCCGACCCAGGGTCCACATTCCCAGCATGTGACAGTGACACACTTGATGGCAACATGGGTCATCCATGCTTCCAGGAAGGTGCTGCCACGCAAACGTGGTTTGATGAATCGTCGCAATTGCCAGGCACACATGATCTGATCTGAAGAAACTCAAAAGCCTGTGACGGTGCTATGCCATGCCTCAAGTTCCCAAAAAGCCCACGAACTCCATGCTTCCCGAGCATCCCAGAAACTGCCCGATTACTAGATTAAATCCTTGCTTTCATCTAGCAGAACAATGACAATGTAAACAGAAAGTCTGTTTCGGGGCACGGCTGCAGCCCCCCCCCCCCTTCGTTGTGCCTGACAGGTACCACCATTTCACGCGCCGCAAGGCGCCCTCTACCGAGGGCTGGTTAACGGAGATTCCCTTGCGGCACTTTCTCTTGAGGGTGCCGCTGCCGTCCGTCCGGTCCACACAAGACTCGTGATGCGGGCACACGACAATCCAGGATTCGACCTGCCCAAGCTGTCACAAACCGAGCCACCGACTCACACAGTCGCAAACATGATGATGGCATCATGGCATGTGTCCAGTCCGGCTAGTCAGGAACGCACAACACAGAGTCACAGAGTACGCAATGCTGACACTGTGACACTTGAGAATGGAAAAACCGGAGAGCAACACACTCAACACATTTTCACCTGTACGAAAAAACTGGACTAGCAGCCGCGGTCGCCCGGCCTGCTGGTCCCGCCGGCGCACAATAGGAAGGTTGTCGCCAATGAAGACCGTTGATTCGTCGTAAATGGAAGCGAGGCCCCTGTTGTTGCCAAGGGCTCGCTCGCGGTCAACGTGGCTAACTGCAGATGCAGAGGCCGCGGTCTTGGCTTTGGCTTTGGCTGCTTGTGCTTTAGCAACTTTGGCTGGTTTGGCCGCGACAGCCGACGAAGGCTTGGTGCCTTCTGTAGCACTGCCTAGTTCATTGTCGTCGACCTCAGCCACTGCTGCCACTGGCTGCCACGCTCATGATAGCAGGTTAGCTTAACATGCTGAAGAGGCGGCTGAAAATCATAAAGATGGTGCTGATGATTGATGACATCGATGGTTCTTTGTAGACTCTTTTGCTGCTTTTCTTCCTGGACTCGGACTCTTGTGGCAATGATACTGAAGTGAAGTTAGGACCTCGAACTCGAACCGGGTCACGAAGGCCACGAACCCACGAAGAAGCAGGAAAACTACGATATTCATCATGATCTGGCGTGGTATTAGTGGCATTAGTGGTATACTTGAATAGTGAATTAAAGCAATAACAATGAATACATGCTACAGCAGGGATGCATAGCTGCACTGCACAAATCTGCATTAATACCCTCCGATGACTCCGATCAGTGACTGTGGTTCATGATGGTCACTGACACTGACACTGACACTGATCCTGATCACTGGTTGCCACTGCTTGACTGAGCTTGACTGGTTCATGACAACAATGACAATATTAGAAACAGAAACGTCGCAACGACGCGAGTCGCATTTCCTACTTCTGATTCTTGCGTCTTGCGTCACCACTATCGCAAGAAATCGAGCACCCTGGAATCTGGAATCTAGAATGTCGGGGCTGTCGGGGAGTCGGGGCGGGGTCGGATTTGGGATTCGGGCTTCCTCGCTTTGTGCAAGCGCAGGCACAGGATTCACAGGATTCGAAGGAGGCACAAGCGCAGGCGGCGCAGGCGCAGGCGTCGCCGAGGCCGACTCAGATTTGCCAGCGCGTGGACGTGGTCGGTCCTGCGAAGGAGCCGACTGCAGTGACTGCAGTGACTGCAGCAGTGCGGAGTAAGCATGCACAGCAGAGCCTCTTGTTAATATTACTGTTGCCACTACTACTACCACCAGCCACCAGCACTGTATATTACTAATGCTCCTAATTAGTGGTAGTACGTAGTAGTCGTCCTCATTGTCGTAGTACCGTAGTAGTACCAGCAGCCAGCAGCAGCTACAGCTACAGCTACAGCTACAGCAACACCGGACACCACGCAAAAAGTGAAGCTGAACTGGCACTGCACAACTGCACGACGGCTGCCTCACCAATCATGTCGTCCGGAACACCAGCACCAGCAGCAGCACCTGCAACAGCGATCAAGCCATATGTCATATGACGTTATGATATATTCTGTTTCTGTTCATCAAGGACTTTAAAGGTCAGGCCGCATTTCAGCTTTACTACAACAGCTTCTAAAGCAAAGCAGAATGTGAAACATCTAAAGATTATAGTTTATAGACTGCCGGGATTGCCGGTTGCCGGGACGTTCTCTGTTCTCTTCGTCCAGGCCTGGATCCGACATCACAACATCCGAGGCAAGCTGCGGCAGCGCTGGCTCTGGTTTCGCAGAGGCCTGGCTCATTCCAAGCAGTCCGGGATTGGAATCTAGAATGATTGATTGAGTGTGGGTTTGGGTTTGGGATTTGGGCTCTGCGCAAGCGCAGCCGCAGGATGAGGCAACCCAGGCACAAGTGCTGCAGGCGGCGCCGGCGCAGGAGGAGCCGCAGTCTCCGATTCTGCTTCCATCGATGATGACAGGCCGGCACGTGGTTGGTCCTGCGCTCATTCCAAATTCCAAGCCGCACTGCAGAGCGTGTCCCACAAACGCAAGCACTTGACGTGTTGGGGACGGCGGGACGGAGTGGGTAGTACTGAAGACCTTCTGGAACACCAGCACCTGCAACAGCGTGCAAACCATATGACCATGTTCTGCTCATCAAGGTCTTTTTGATATTCTAGTCCGGATTTCACGTCTCGTGCGACTGCTTCTAAAGCAAAGCAGGATATGAAACATCTATAGTCTCAGTCTATAGACTGCTTCACGCACGTTCTCATCGTCCAGGTCCAGGCCTGGATCCGACATCACAACATCCGAGGCAAGCTGCGGCAGCGCTGGCGCTGGATCTGGTTTCTCAGAGGCCTGGCTCATTCCAAGCTCCAAGCAGCCCGGAATCCCGGAATTGGAATCTAGAATGATTGATTGAGTGTGGGTTTGGGATTTGGGCTCTGCGCAAGCGCAGCCGCAGGATGAGGCAACCCAGGCACAAGTGCTGCAGGCGGCGCCGGCGCAGGAGGAGTCGCAGTCTCCGATTCTGCTTCCATCGATGATGACAGGCCGGCACGTGGTTGGTCCTGCGCTCATTCCAAGCCGCACTGCAGTCACTGCAGAGCGTGTCCCACAAACGCAAGCAGAACTGCACAACCCCTGCCTCACCCGCCTCACCCATCATGACTTCTGGAACTGGAACACCAGCACCTGCAACAGCGTGCAAACCATATGACGTTATGATATGTTCTGCTCATCAAGGTCTTTTTGATTTTCTAGTCCGGATTTCACGTCTCGTGCGACTGCTTCTAAAGCAAAGCAGGATATGAAACTGAAACATCTATAGTCTCAGGCTATAGACTGCTTCACGCACGTTCTCATCGTCCAGGTCCAGGCCTGGATCCGACATCACAACATCCGAGGCAAGCTGCGGCAGCGCTGGCTCTGGTTTCTCAGAGGCCTGGCTCATTCCAAGCCCCAAGCAGCCCGGAATTGGAATCTGGAATGATTGATTGAGTGTGGGTTTGGGATTTGGGCCCCTGCGCAAGCGCAGCCGCAGGATGAGGCAACCCGGGCACAAGTGCTGCAGGCGGCGCCGGCGCAGGAGGAGCCGCAGTCTCCGATTCTGCTTCCATCGATGATGACAGGCCACGTGGTTGGTCCTGCGCTCATTCCAAATTCCAAGCCGCACTGCAGAGCGTGTCCCACAAACGCAAGCAGAACTGCACAACCCCTGCCGCCCTGCCTCACCCATCATGACTTCTGGAACTGGAACACCAGCACCTGCAACAGCGTGCAAACCATATGACCATGTTCTGCTCATCAAGGTCTTTTTGATTTTCTAGTCCGGATTTCACGTCTCGTGCGACTGCTTCTAAAGCAAAGCAGGATATGAAACATCTATAGTCTCAGGCTATAGACTGCTTCACGCACGTTCTCATCGCCCAGGTCCAGGCCTGGATCCGACATCACAACATCCGAGGCAAGCTGCGGCAGCGCTGGCTCTGACTTGCCATGCATTTGC
Organism: Symbiodinium sp. clade A Y106; assembly: GCA_003297005.1. NCBI lineage: Eukaryota > Dinophyceae > Suessiales > Symbiodiniaceae > Symbiodinium > Symbiodinium sp. clade A. The sequence goes on from BGNK01001050.1 coordinate 67,361, forward strand.
TCGGACTCGGAGGCCTGGCTCATTCACGAGGCTGGAACTACTGAAAATAAGTCCTGGCGCCTGCTGTCAGGGTCTCGTCTAGGGTATCCTTCTACATCCGAATTGACACACAGCGCACAAGGCACAATGGAATGACACGTGTCAGCGGAGCACGCAACATACTACAACCCTGTGCGCCGTGTCTTCATGTAATGGCATGGCATGGCCACATCCCTTTCCACGGTCATCCCTGTCTAACCTGCCTTGATTTTCCTTTTCTTCTCGCTCTGTCTGGGCTTGCTCTTCTCCTTCTCCGTGGTTACAAGGCCTGCTGGATGATGGCACGGCGAAAGGAGCAAAGTGCGAAACTGCGAAACATTGCAATAAAAGAACGCAGATCCTGGACGCATGAGCAACTTGAAGCAACACCCCAAAATCAACCAACCATTAAGTAATGAAGGGGAGCACCGGAGCACGAACCACCAATCACCAACCGACCCCGAGCCCGAATCCGACCTACATACTACTACAGACTACATACTACATACGGCAGTAAAATTACGGACAGCCACACGAGATAATGAGCTGGTTGCATTTGCATTGATTGCACACACAGCCTGCGCATCCTTCTTCATCGCTGAGCAGCGAAGGAGGATCGGCCGCCGCATTGCCATCGCTCACCGCCTTGTCCATCGGCCGAGAACCTGAACGGGTTCGTTCTTGTCGATAGAAGTCCTTCTTCTGGTTCGGCAAGATTCTACGAAGCTCATTCTTCAGGCGATTGTGGTCAACCCCGCCCTGTAAAATTTTGCGGATGTATTGCACCAGGGAGACGTAGTACTCCTGGATTTGGAAGAAGTGTAGCCGTGGAAGCCCCGCCGTGAAGAGTTCTTTGTTGAAGAAGCAGCACAACAGACATGATTTCGAAGGAGGTGCCCTAGCGCTATACACAATTGTGAAATCGCCATTGGGTTCCAGAACGGCTTTGCTGTCAACACTCTTGCTGATGCACCAACCTTCGTGTAGAAGAAAGGCAAGCAGCTCTGCCGGTTGAGCTGCTTCCAACATGTCCAAACCGGCTGATGAGCGAGGCTGAGGGATGCTCAGCAAGTCCTGCGCAATCCAAGAGAAAACGTTCATCTCTTGTTGTCCATCCACAAATGTAAATGGCGGACTGCCCCCAAGAGCTTCAACCACCTTCAAGCGAACTGGCAAAGTTTTCATGGAATCTGCAGCGACAAATGCATGCAGACTGAACAACATGGGATAACCCCGAGGCAGCAGCGCCAGGGGATCCAGCCGTCCATCCGCATCCTGTTGCTGGCCTTGTCGTCTTCCGAAGCTTTTTAAAACGGTGGACTGATGTGGACTCAAAGGGCCCCGGTGCAGTGCCTGGAGCTGCACAAGGCAATCGTGCTTGCCAGAGGCCAAAGCTGCGTAAGAGCTCTGCTGCACAGAGCCAGTAAACCCAGCACGCAATACATCAAGAAACTGCCAATTGCAGTCCGACGCAGATGCATGCGTCGGCGTCGGCGGCATTATTGAAGTGGAAGTGGAAGCAGGCCCACATTCCAACGCCAGCATGCCTGAGGATGCGCCGTCCACATGGTGCTCCAAAGCTGGTGCACCACCAAGGCCGCCAAGGCTGGCCTGGGTAGCAGAAGCCGGGGCAGAGATGTCCGGCATGCAAGACATTTCTTCCTCCAGCTGCCCTTCGGTATCCTCCAGCGAAAGCATGTCTGGTCCCGAGAGCGGCGCTGCCAAAGCAGCGCGCTTCAGGTTTGCCAACGACACACCCAGTGCTTCTTGATATGCTCGGGGGCCTTGCAAGACCTTCGTGAAATGCCCAACTGTGCGGTTCGAAACCATAAGGGACGACAAAATGATCTCACTCAGAGACCGGGCACTGAGACACAGTGAGATCTCATCTAAGCGAGGGGCTCCAGGTTAAGCGTTGCAGCACACTGGCTTATATGGAACATCAATAGACATGGAAAACAGAAGTTACCAAAGGAATTACACATTTTTGCATCATACTGAGGCATGCACCGGTCCCAATGCGGATTGGAGATGGGCTGCACCAACATCACCACCAATCTGAAGAAAAAGCTGCTCCGCTGAAGAGACCAACGACTGCGGCATCGTGTCATGTTGCAACATGACAACATGATAAAATTCTTATGGTCTAATTGCCGCTGATGATGCTGATGACCCACTAACCAGTAAAATTCAATGGAATGCACTGCCAGCTACTTCTTGGTTCCCTCTCTCGATCGGATCCCAATCCCAATCCAACCCCAATCATGATAAAACCGAGTAAACGCCAAAGCCATAAGCCCTAAGACACTCAGAAATGAGAAGAGTGAAGTGAGAAGTTGAGAATCGAAAGATAATGCCGACTGACAACACAAACAACCCAATCCAAATTCCAAACCCTGCCCAACTCCGGGCCCTGGCCCTGCCCTGCCCGCCCGCCAGCACGATGTGCGATGCCAGCATGCGTGCCACGGGGTCCCCCTTGTCCTTGTCTGCGGCAGCAGTTGATGCGTCTGCATCTGCACTGCCAAAGGATCGCAGAGTGTGCAGGCGATGGACAAGAGCCTGGGTGTCCTCAAGGTTTTGATGCTGCTGCTGCTCGACGCGCTGAGCAAGCGCATCTGTGAACCGAGGTTTGGATACATGTTTCAAGCGAATATTGTCTCGGTACAGAAGGTTGGCCAGCTCCCGTTCGGACAAAGACATCAAATACTCTCCACTGTTGAGCTTCAGCACGTCCCTAGGTTCAGCTCAAATGCGTCTGACAGAGACGCAAGGTTTCACTTTCTGACACACGGCATAATTCTTGCAATACTGCGAGTAATTATGAGCATATGGCATGATGGCATTACGGATAGCCACGGACGCTCAGGTGCAAGCATGACACAGCACAGCTTTGCGGAATCCCTTCAAGGACTCGATTCCTGCCATGCCCTTGAGAACGGTTTGCACTTCCTCGGCTGATTCACCACGAACGATCGTGTCAAACATCAGGTTCATTAGGCTGTCGGCCAGGCTGGCAAAGGTTGGGAAACAGACTCGACCTCCAAACTCCAAACTCCAAGCCGCCAAACCGCCAAAGTTCGCAGTACTATGGGCTCGGCAGCCGGGCCGGGAAGGTTATAACGGTTATACGGTTGCATGGCATTTGTGCCCGGCGTAGCTGTGCGAACAAGGCACTCGAGATCCTTGAAGAAATGATTGCAGGAGCTGTGGAAAACGCAGCTCGCAAGACAAGTAGCTGATTGCTGCGGCAGGTGCACGTCGAACCATTCTCGTTGTGAGCGAGTGCACGCCCTCGACGCTTCGTTCGACTGTGCGTACCTGAATCTGAATGCAGTGCTCATACGATGTCGTAGATTGGTGTGTTTATTCAATTTGTTATGTTTATTGTTGTCTGTCTGTCTGTCTGTCTCTCTCTCTCTCTGTCTCTCTGTCTGTCTGTCTGTCTGTCTGTCTGTCTGTCAGTGTGTGTGTCTGCCTGCCTGCCTGGCTGGCTGGCTGGCTGGCCTGGCTGGCTGTCTGTCTGTCTGCCGCCTGCCGGCTGCCTGCCTGCCTGCCTGCCTGTCTGTCTGTCTGTCTGTCTGACTCTCTCGCTCTCTCTCTCTCCAGCCGGACTTTATAAGACTTCCAGCAGAAGCAGCCACGGCACATGACGCATAGCCGACAGCCATCGCAGCAAACACTCAGTTTCAGCTGCTTCGGTGTGTTCGCTGTCTGCTGCCGCAGCCGCGATGTCGGAAAGGACCTCACCTTGTGACATACCTGGGTTGTAGTCGTAGTTTTGGCCCTCAAAAGTATTTACGGATTTACGGATAGGCCGGATAGCTACCTTTCTTTTTGGGAACTTTGGGACCTTGGGAACTACAAAGGAAATTAGAAAGTTTCCCAAGGTGCCACCTAGATACGCACAATGAACGGCCGAAGCGCAAAGTCGCGATTGTCGTTCTCGTTATGGTATGCAGGATCGAGGAACCTTCGGCTCTGCCTGTGCCGACATCCAGGCCCCCCTAAAGTCCACAACCTCAGGCAACTCCGCGCTGCGAGGATGGCGATCATCGAATCGGGATGCGCCAGTGCGCCTTGACGCGTAAAGGTGGGAGCAGCTGCAACGCACGAGCACGACACGTCAGCAAAACTTGCTCGACAGCAACGAGCTAACGAGCAGTCATGCAAGCAAACAGTTTCACACGAAAACCTGGTACTCTGGAAAAAACTCACGATTTTCAAGAAAGAAACCAATTGAAGTCCCATTGCCGGTCACTGCCGACTGCCGCACTACATGTGCAAGAATTCTCACTGACACGATTCACTCGGCCGAGACACAGAGCTTCCATGGGAGCTCTTCCCAATAAGACAGCTTGTTGACCAGCTGACCTGAAGCTCTGAAGTAGCACGACACACGGGCCGGGCGGCCGGGGGTCACTCGACTCGCTCGACACCGATCCTTGCCGTCCTTGCCGGAGGAAATTAGGCTTAGTACAATCAGTTCAATGACTCCCAAAACTGAACGTGTGAAAGGCGAAGCCAAGTCTAAGTCAAGTGGCTCCAGATCTGACACCTCGCTTTGTGCCACGTCGCGAAGACCTGCGCCTGGTTCAGGTTCGTGGTGGGGCCGAGGTGGCCAGGTGGATTATCTCCGTTTGCCTTGTTAACAATGGACATCCAATCACAAGCAATCCCACACCGAAATAACCGAAGGTAACCGAAGCCTTGCTCTATTCTGATGGCTTGCAGCTTTAGAGATTGAAGTAATGAAGTTTTGAACTTTAGGCCCGGCTTCTACAAATATTTCACGACCCTAGACGGAAGTCACAAGCTCCGGGGCCCGAGTCCCCGGGTCCCCCACAGTCACAGATGCCGACAGCACTACTCTAACTCTCTGACTCTAACTCTCAGACTCGAGGTGATCCGAGCCGGGGGCCGGGTCGGGCGGTGGGGCGAGCAGACGTGCAGGCAGTGCAAAAGTCTCAGAAGCGAAGTGGCTGATGCGGGTCCAAATTCAAGTTCATGGCCGCGGCCAAATTAAAGCATTATGAAGCAGCCACCCACCTGCCTGCTTGTTTTCGGAGATGAGAAGCTCGGCCATGTACTGGATCATTTTCTGCTTGCGGTCTTGCATTTGCTGTAATTCTCGCTGCAGGGCTTGTCCTGATGCCAATTCCGGCGCCCGGCATCCTCTGAACGGACAACGAAGCACCCGTGAAGATGACTTCCCCGAACAGCACCAACCTGCACAAGACTCTGACCAAGAGCCAATGAAGTCAGCATCCTCTGCCAGGTCGTTGATCATGTGGATCCAGAGCCAAGTTTCACGATCGTTGATGATCGAATTTAAGCGCTTGAGCGCATCCACCTGCGACTATGTAATCACGAATCATCCGAAACCACATCGTGTCCTAGTCATGGTCGCCGGATCAATCCTATCATATAATATATCTACTATCAACATGGAATGGAATCGAACTGGACCCGTGTCTCCGGCTCTGGTCTCCGGCGGGGCTGTGGCTGTGACGGTGGTCACCGTCTAGTAGTAGGGACTGGAACAATAAGCAAAGCGACGTACGAACGGTGGCCTCTGCAGCATCTGCATCACCACGCATGTTGTATGGCCGATGCCACATCTTCGGCTTCGACTTCGGTCGCGACACAGACTCAACACCACCTTTGACGAAGGAACTGTAGTTCCAGTAGTGCCGAAGCTTCGGCTCCACGGCTTTGACCTCGCTGACTGCTGAGTGCTGTAGCAGCAGCAACAGATGCATCATGAACAAGTAACAAGGAATCGAAGAAATCAAGCCGACAATCTTAATTTAATCATCTAAACATCTACTCATCTAGTCGAACCGAATTCACAGCGATTGATGTGATCGATTCGATGATCCACGTCTCCAAGCTTGCAGGCATGCACGCAGCTGCATGCATGCGCCATAGCGCAATGAATATCACTCATCGCATCAGCATCACGGATGACGGACGGACGGCTGCCAGGCTAGTCTAGAGATGACGGGTTGACTGGTACACGTTGTAAAATGAGGGCATTACATTACAAATTACAAACCAGTGCTTGCAAACACTGCCACGTGCAGAAGCATACGCATGCGTGCTTGTCCTCCTGAATCATGAACTTCAAGCACTGAGTCAAGTCAAACCACAACAAGATTTCTGGAACAAGGCAAATCGGCCGCAGCACAGAAATCGCTCACCGCCTGCCATCTCAACGAACTCCCCAGCTTGGCTGGGAAGGCCTCAAAAGACCGCGAGTCCTCGACGGAAAATGGTTCCACGCAAGTTGCCCGAAAGCGATCTCGAGAAAGGGCGTTGGAGACCAGCCGCTCCAAGTCACGGAGCCTGTTCTTGATGTCAGGCCACCTGAGTTTTTCAATAATGACTGTGACTATAATAGGTGACGAAAGACGAAAGCAGTAGCAACAGTAGAAGAAGGACAAGGCCTGGAATCTGGGAAGGCCGCACGTTCAAAGTTCAAGGTCGGAGTTGGGAATTGCGCGCCGTGAACCGCAACCCTGGTTTCCACCCAATGCCCAACTCCTTAACTTACAAGTAGCTCCACCGCAGCCTGGCTACTGGGCCTTGGGAAATTTTTATTGGTTCATTTCTGGATTGTTGCTGCTGGGGCTCTGAGGCATACTGCGGAGAATGTCGCTGAGAACATTATCGCAAATGTGCTTGAGGCCATGTGTCACAAAGGCATTTTCGAACTGTTGCTCACAAGCAGAAGGGTCAGCTGGATCAGTTTCGGCGATCATGATCGAGCAGTCGTTTGCCCTCGCACTTGCAGTTCCGTCGTCGTCCTGAATGGCAACGGCGTCGCCCCACTGTTTGCCATCTAAAGCATCTTGCACGTCATGCACACGGTCGTGGAGTGGAAGTGCCGGAGCAACAGATAGCAACCGCTCGGTACCTTGCACATCGCACTGGCAAGTCGGCAACATAACCTGAAATCTACGAGTCGTTCGGCACTTGAGCAGGGCAAGAAGCCTTGGTCGCTGCAGCAAGATATGACTTGCTTGGAGTATTTGGAGAGGTCCTCCGACTCCAGAGACAGCACGTGCATCAAGGCATCCATTTTGAACGGGAAGGAGGTGCAACCTGGCAGCGCGTGGCTTAGGTTGGTAGTATGCTGATATGCATTGTGTTTTCGTAGAATACTGTTCTAAAGACTGGAGATTCTCATCGGATCATCGGATCCAACGTGCTGGTCGTGAGACTGTGATGGGTCCCTTGCAAGGCAAGGGTTGCGGAGTTCAAGGCAGCGGCAGTCTGATGCCGGATCCGAGTCCGGTAACAAGGCAACACTGCGACAACCTACCTTCACAGAATTCGGCATTCGGATGTCCTAACTCCTAACCTCATAGGGACCCTTCGGGGGGTAGGGGGGAGGGGGGTAGGGGACTATACTTCCTTAAATAGGCCTTATTAGGTCCGTATTAGGTCCTTATTATGGGCATTAAGGCACCCTACCCCCCTAAGGGTCCCTATGATAACCGGTCGGACAGCCCCTTCTGCGAAGAACCAGCTGTTACAAAGAACAGCGTGCGCTGAACACCAAAACCCCGAACTCTCTGGTCCGTTGGTGAGCACATCGTTGGTCCAGTTGGTTGTCAAAGGGAGCAATAGCAAGCATAGCACTGTGCACTGCGAACTGCGAACTGTGTTTTGGAAAGCTCCAACCCAACTCTGCTTCACTTCCAAGGGCAGCGCTACTTTCTGATATTTCGATGTACACAAGCTCAAAAGCAGCCTGAAGCAGCTGGGCCTTGTCCAAGCGAGCAGAGCGGCAACACTCGGCGCTCCGTGATGCCGGCAGCTGCACCTTCAGATCCCGGCAGATCCGGGTCTTGGGTGCGAAGGTCCATCAAAACGTCCTCAATTCCGCCCTCGATCGCGGCCTCGCCGTCCTCAACCCGAGGCACCGGTGGTCCATCTTGTTGGGGCCAGCTCTGCTTGAGATGCTGCACACTAAGCTCCACATTGGTGCAGAACTCTTCCACCACAAAGATTTCTTTTTTGTGTGCAGATTTTTCAGAAGCATCATAGCCTCGGACTCGAGATCGAATGAATGCGATTTGAGGCTTTCAGGTCGAACACTTAAAAAAGTTCTGTGTATATCCTGGTATCGGGTAATGCATACAGCAGCGTCAGGCAAACCATAATTGAGTGAATCGTTCATCATTCAGCCTACACAGCCTACACATACACAGGTCGTATGTCAGCAATTCAACAATAACACGAAGTCTGCCCCGTGGCAGAATCAATAATCAACATCCGCAGTCATGGAACACAAGCTGACCCAGTGGTTGTTGCAGTCGCCGCTCTGTCGCCAGAAGCCTCCTAGAATTCGTTTGCAAACAGCAATTAAACTAAACTAAACCTGAACCAGTCTGTTAACAACTGACTTCGGAAAAACAAAGTGCTATAGCTATAATAGGTGAGCATCGTCGGAGCAGCATCGCAAGCAAGTCAAGCCTATACTTGGATCTGCTGAGCGTCGATGCTGACGGGCCGTCACGACGAGACAGAGCGGCATCCACTTCAAGCTCCAGCTCTTCTGAAGTGCTGGCCGCGGCCAGCAGCATTGCAGTGGAAAGTGCTAAGCGGAAGTGGGACGCGTTGCGGAGATGCATCGTCCTGGGATCACTGGGATATTTCTCATTTCGATGTGAGTGACTGACTGACGACTTCAATAACGGCAGCCGGCAGTGCCGGCAGCCTAAGTTTCGAAACCAGAATTCCAGCAGATTCCAGCAGTCCGGCCTGTCCAGACTGTCCAGCAGTCCAGCAACAGACTGACTCAAACGACTAGATTGAAATTGAAGTAACCCCTACTCATGGGTCTGACGCCTCACGGCCTCACCTCACCTCACGGGTAAAACTGTCAAAGTGAACGGAATCTGTGTCAACTGTCAAAGCTGACGTTTGCAATTGCAATTGCAACAGAAGCTGAAGCCTGAAGCTGAAGCCGACTGGCAGCCGACTCAGCTCAGAAGCCTCGCCGAAAAAACCACCGTCGGTCACGTCGGTCAAGCCGTCAAGCAATTCAAGCAATGCCATGCCATGAACTTCAAGCCATGCGTCAGCCTGTTGCATTGAAGCAAATGCAACCAACTGTAGGCTTTTTGCCCTCTGCCAAGGACCACCGTAGGCGCCAACTGAAACTGACCAGCACCAGCAGCGCCAGCATCACCAGCACAGTCGGCTTTCTGCACGGAAGAGACCACACGAAACAAGAAACTGTGCAACATCCCGGGACAGGAGCAGCCTCAAAATCTGAACAGACCCGACTCAATAATCAATATCAGGGAATGAGGGTCATCCGAGGCCTGCCTGCTTCAAGTCACGTATCTCGCGCATCATCTGGTTGTAGGCACGGAGCTGGCCGGGGAGAGAGACCATGTGAAGTGTGCAAAACGCTTTAGCAAGGCCAGCGGCCAGAGGCTACGTATGGAAACTGACCTCAACGTCAACATCCAGCCAGCAAGCAAGAGCAGGCAGGACGAGCACATGGGTCGAATGGGCGCAGTGGAGAACTGGTAACGGACAACGGGTCTGCATCAACCAACCAAGTGCACACGGAACCTCACCTCACTTCACTCACTCACCTCACCTCATTCATAACATAACATATCCCCTTCTGAGGCCCCTTCTACTTCTGCATGCAGCATGCCTGCCGGCTGCCGGAGTCGCATACGTGTGTGAATAATTCTGTTGTTGTCTGAATGTAATGTGACGACGGACAAAGTAACACACAGAGTCACAAAGTCAGACTCAGACTATCAGCCGGAATCAGCCGGGCCGGGCCGGCCTCCTCGGGAGTGCCCTGCTGAATGACCAGCCGCGCCAACTTGGACGCCAGCTCGTAAATGCCCAACGCTCTGGCAGAGGTGTCTGCAGCGTCCATTGGCATGGATCGCAGCCTCGGCCTCACCGTTTCAAAAACGAAACCTGAACCGCTCAACCGTTAAAATTGCCCGATGCCCTAAACCCTTTTCGTGCAAAATCGCCAGCCACTTCGGCTAATTAATCTCAAGAACAAATTCGCAGCCCAGCTGCCAGCAGCTACCACAGCAGTCTCACCGGTGAAGACCGAAGACGACCTGCATGGTGGGAGACAGGGTCACAGGAGTCACGATCGCAATGTTTGGATTCGCCGATTCGCCATGGTCCAATCGAATCTCACAACAGCAGACTTTAGGTATGTCGACTTGTACAGGAAATGACATGCAAACTACCTAAGATGGGTCTGTGGGACTGTGGGGGCCCGGGTCCGAGGGCCAGGCATAAAGCTGCAAAGCCACGGCTAAGCCACCAGTGACCCGGCGCGGTGAAAAGGATGTCGGGCCAAAATTTTCGGCGGCCTGCGGGGTTGGGCTGGGCGGGAATCGCAAAGTGGAGTGGTGCAGAAGCAACGAAAGAAGATATAAAACCCCGAGATGACACCCTCGAAAAAACTCTACTCTAAAAGCTATTAGCTGTTAACTTTAGACCCAACCCCAAATGATCACATGGCCCCCCACGACCATGACTTGACTACAACCCGCACCTCAACATCACTCCAAACTAGAGGCGGCTGAAAGCGGCGAGCAACGAAATAACAAACACATTTCACATTATATATACATAGTAAAATACAATAACAGATCCAAACGACAGCTAGTACAGCTCAGCAGAGTTCCGAAATCCTCCCGTCGTCCAGAGCCCGGGCGCCAAGCTCAGGCCCAGGCTGGATGAAAAGCTCGAATCACTGGTCACTGGGCTGGAATCTCGAAGTTCTCGCAGGTGCGGAATCCGTCGCGGAACACCCGGTGACAGGTGACAGGAAGGCCACTACATGACTACATGGCCATACATGAATTGGTAATTGGTACAAATGGTAATTGGTTTGTTTATGCCTGGCATGCGCTTGCAGATTGCAAAGTGTCACTGTTTGCAATTTGCACTTTGCACGGCGTTCTGGAGTTTGGAATCTGGATTTCGTTAATCAATTACTAATCAATTGGGTATTTTGGGATGCCCACGAAATACTCTCAGACGGAGACGCTCTGAAAGTCACTGGCCCTGACAGTGACAGGTGCATAAGCAAGAGTCAGCAAGAGCCAACGACAGGATCAGGATCCATGTTCTCCACTTCGGGCGATTCGGGCTGGCGACTGCTAGCTTGCGCTGGCGCTTCCTCAAAATTTGATCAAAACCTTGGCTGTCGCTCTCAACGGCTTTCGGCCCCTCAGGCTCCACGACCACGAGCTTCGGCATCGGCATCGGCTTCAGGCTTCGGCCCCTCAGACTGAGACTCAGCTGGGTTCTGCATCGGCATCGGCATCATCGGCTCGGGCTGGAACAGGTAGGGGTAGCCGTCACAGTCGATCCAGAGCTCCGGAATCGGACCCGGCGTCGAACGCAGGGAGTCACCGTTCGGGCCGCCTGAGTTGCGCTTGAAGATATTGAAGACGTTGCCCAGGTCCATGCCCATGTTTCCAAGTGGCCACTGCACGTCGTAGATGGATCCTGTCGCCAGCACACTGAAGGTCTTGTTCATGACCATGACGCCACCCTCATGGAACACGATTTCGTGATCCTCAGTCGTTTCCATAGCGACAGTTTCGTTATTCTCGATGTCGTAGAAGTCGAAGTCGCAGTCCTCGTCCAACAAAGGCGCAAACTGGGGGTAGGCAGCCTTGTGCTCCTCGCTCAGCGCCACCATGCGACCAACAACACACGGCACTTGAGACTCCATCCTTAGAGTCCAGAGTCGAGTCTACTGCGTCGGACGCTGCCGCTGTCTGTCACTGTCTGTCTGCGATGCTTCCTTGCTTCATGCGGCAGGACACTGCGGCAGCACTGCGGCAGTCACTTGAACACATGAGCGGAGCATCGGGATCGGGAATCCGAATCGGAATCATGTGTCATGGGTCGTCGGGTAGATGCACCCTGCGCCTGCACTTCACCCCAATATTTCACCACTACGAGCATTGACGAAGTATCACACATGCACAGTCCATTCGAAGCTTTTTCGCCCAAACGGCGAAGCAGCCAAACCGGCCAAACCGACCAAGGTCCAACCTGGGCGAGGTGGCATTCGGGGCGTCTGCAGCACCGGCGTGAGCCGTAAGCTTATAACCCCCGTAGAACCTGTATTGACATCCTGGGAATGGGCTTAAGGTTCGGGGTGCAGCCTGTCGTCTGAACATAAATCTTTGTTGAAACTAACATGGAACCCGAAACGGGGCCGACGGGGCCCAGTAAAAATAGCACTGGGTTTAGGGTGCGCGGTACAAGGTTTACGGGTTGTCGGGTTTAGGACCTACAAGGTTACACTTGAATGGTTGGGGTTTAAGTTTATGCAGGGCTTTGGGGATTTGAGGTTGATGGTTGGCTAAACGCAGAGCCTCTTGTCAATCACCGGGCCCCACCCTGCTCAGGACCCAAGTCCGGAGCCCAGTAGTAGTAGTAGTCGTCGTCGTAGTAGTAGCAGTAGTAGTAGTAGTAGTAGTAGTAGCAGTAGTAGTAGTAGCAGCAGTAGCAGTAGCAGTAGCAGTGGCAGTAGCCGTAGCAGTAGGAGTAGGAGTAGTACTAGTAGTAGTAGTAGTAGTAGTAGCAGCCCCTAAACCTAAACCCTAAGATCCAAAACAAGGTCCCACCAAAGAGCAGCCGGCCTCCTCAGGTGTCGATGATCTCGCAGGCAAGCCCTGCCGATGCAAGGAGACAGGAAAGCACCCACAGCGAGCGGTCGCAGACCACAAAAGGCACAAACACACGGCAACCCCAAATGTGATCCACTAAGCCCCAAGCCTACATCAACGATGGGGGCACAGGCTGGGCGACTGGGCCCACCTCCTTGTCACTTGTCCACAGTCACGGTTCACGTCAGAGTCTAAGGAGCTCTGCTGATCCTAAACAGGCCACGCGGTTGAACCCATGAACAACCGTCACAACGATCATAACACCCGAGCTCCTTGTCCACAGCTGCGGACAAGTCCACATTCTCTTGATCCTGACAAGCTAGGCAGCTGAGCAGCTGAGCCCATGATCATGAAGAGACTGAAGAGAGACCACGACACCCCGACTCCTTGTCCACAGTCAAAACCGGATCCAAGTCCGTGGTGCTCTGCTGGTCCTAGCACCAAATGTACGACCGAGTGCAGTCACAATGAACCAGTTACCGGCGAGGCCACGACACGTCTGAAAAGAGGACGAGCCACTGAAACGAGACACGTCAAGGAAACTGCACAACACCGCCAACCTCGGGACTTCGTATTGGCTGCTCCAAAGCCTGCTCATCACCATGGAACTATTTTTCCGTGGGTTACATACACCACAAAACGAAGGTACCCAGTCCAGTACCAAGAATCGGCCTCGATCGGGAATCGGGACGGCCGTGCCATCCAAGAACTCATCTGCCTTAAAGCTGCACATGTCTGCAAGCAACATGACACCCACAACCTCAAACGAAGCTAGAACACGAGACCGAAGGCAGAGGCACACCAGGATCCCGGCCGGATGGCATGATGGCATGCGGTGCCAGGATCATCCTGACGGTAGCCAATCGAACAGGAGAACCAACGAAGGCAAGTCCCCCGCCGCAGCCAACGAGTCCGGATAGTTCAAGGCTCCGACAACTTGGGACGACATCGGTGCGGCTTCTCCGCCTTCGCTTGATGCAGCAGCTCGGCACAAGGAGGCAAGGAGACATCAGCCACACCCACAAGAAGAGTCAGCGATCCGAGGCAGCAGCCGGCTCGGCTAGTGGTGCATGCTCCGCAGCGACCTGAAGCCTGAAGAATGGGAAGGGGAAGGAGGAAGCAGAAGCAGTGCCCAGCAATGCAGTCAGGACATGTCACAAGCCCACGCACACCCCGAAGCCGCGATCCCCAAAAACCCACGGACCCAAGGAGACCCTGATAACTTAAAGGGCTCGCCAGGGTCCCAGCCAAAGATGAAGCAATGGACGATGCCGCCACCTATGCGAAAGCAATCGCAGCGGCAGCAGGTGCCCACGGCCACACGGTCCCGGCCTTGTCTCCCTGCGATGATGATGAAGTGGCCTGCGAGGCATCAATCACGAGCACAGCTGAGAAGGATCCCAGACCAATGAAAACTGAGTCGTGTCATGCCGTGTCCACACCAAGGTTCCGGCCGCTGGCTGGCAAGCGCAAGCTCTAGGAGATAGGATTGGGGCTTTGGGGCTTCAGGGGTCTTTCGGGAGGCCTGGGGGACCGGGCTGGGTTTCCGACAATCAAACCACGAAACAAGCCCCAGTAGCACACCCCGAAGCCGCCATCCCCCAAACCGAAACGCTGACAACCCAAACCGGGACAACCCAAAGCACACAACCAAACCCTGAGAACGGAAACCAACAAACACCCCGAATACTTAGGGCTTAGGGGAAGGCGGGGAAGGAGGGGGAAGGAGAGTTCGGCTCTCTTTAGGCCTTGGGGCTTTGGACTTTGGGGGGCTTCTGTTTTGGGGCTTTCGGGCAATTCGGGCTTAGAAGGATAGGGACCCGAAACCCGAGAGCAAGTAACGACATTGCTTGTTTCCATCACAAAAAAATCACCGCGGCGTGAAACTCACCCCCGTTTGGCCGTGCATGCCGTGCTGGTCTGTGCATCGAACCTAATGTGATATAACGGTTCTAGCCTGCCATACCCAACCCGGCCGATGCGTAGGCTAGGTAGAAACTACTGATATCTGATAAACCCCGCACACACCGGGCCACCGGGTCACCGGAACTCGCAGTGAAACTCCTGTGCTTGCTCACTCATGCTTGCTCCCCATCGTGTCCCAGTGCGAGCTTGAAGTGCCGGATCTGTCAGAGTTGCCCGTGCTGCTAGCGCCTGGGCCGCCTGGGCCTGAGCCATCGGAGTCCTCCATGTCATCATCTTTCTCGCGGTCATCGTCCTTCTTCGAGTCATCATCTTTCTTCCCGTCATCGTCCTTCTTCTTGTACTCCACCGTCACGCTGAGGCCGATCGCCCGCATCTCCACGCCATCACAGCCAGGTTTCTCCAACTCCTTCAGCATGTCGGCGATGCTGGCGGACTTTTCTATGGAGACGTAACAGTAGATTTCGCTGCTGCATGAGTCTACCTGAGCAACCTCGACACAGCCGTCGAAGGAGGGCTCCGCCGGCGACAGGGGAAACCCTGTCTCCCACTTCTTCGGCGCACACTTCGCCCTGGGCTTGGCCTTCATTGCTTTCATCGCTTTCATGGTCTTCATGGCTTTCATCGCTTTCGTGGTCTTCTTGGCTTTCCCGGAGGATGAAGAAGGCTTCTTCATCCCGGCCGCACCACCTTTCATCGTTTTCGCGGATGCCGAGGGCTTCTTCATGCCGGCCATCCGCACCACCACGGAACAAAGCCAGCTGGATCTTCGCCCAAAGACACTAGCCAGGTAAACAGCAGCAGGGTATCCTGAAGCCAGCCACAGCCAGTATGGCACAAAACCAGCGATGTTCGGTGCCGGCAGAAAATCTGGATCTCGCCCAAAACTAGCCAGGTATGGCGAAGCGAAGGATATCGAAAGCTGAAAATTTCTAAGACCTAAGCCAGGTTTTCCAATTCTGTGTATGCAAATCTGAATGAATCCTGGATGAACATTCTCAGACCTTAAGGATTATTGAAGCGGCTGTTTTCACAGTTTGATTTCGGAATATTTCGGACTCGGGACCTAGAGGATCGATAGGCCGTGTGTTCACAGTTGGGATTCAAACGGATAATCATATCAAGCAAGCTCGCCTCTGGCTTGGTCCACATGTTCTCACCGAGTGCAGTGCAACGTTCAGAGCAAGGCATCCAACCAAATGATTCACCGGATCGAACCAAACTCGGCCTAGAACCCTTAAGGCGCTAAACCCCAACACTCGAAAGACACCCAAACTCAAAACCCGGACAGTTCCGGTGTCTGCAAGTGTTTGTTTGGCTGAAAACGAATCCTGCTGATGCTGTGTGCTGTGTGCTCCCATCCCCTCTGACCTCAACCACCACCCTAAGGATTCAGGGCACCCGATCCGGGTGTCGGGTTTTCGGGTCTGGGGCTGGTGCATGCTTGCTGTGGTCCCACCAAGCGCAGCCAAGGCAAAGGAAGGGGCTCGGGGCGTTCCGGGAAACGCAAAGGCAGCCTAAAACCCTAAGGGGCAGGCAGGAGCCTACCAGAACCCTAACCCAAGAACCCGGAACCCGAAAACCCCCGGCAGAAACCCGGCAAACGGCCTGCACTCTACCTGCACTCCTAGTGAAAACCACGCAAAAACACTCTGGGGCAGCTGCGACAATGACGACGAAGCCGAGCCAAGCAGCCAAGCGCCTGAGGTCAAAGGAAGGGGCCCGGGGGTTCCAGGAAACGCAAGGCAGCCTAAAACCCTAGGGGGCAGGAGCCTACCAGAACCCTAACCCAAGAACCCGAAAACCGGCAGAAACCCGGCAAACGGCCTGCACTCTACCTGCACTCCTAGTGAAAACCACGCAAAAACACTCTGGGGCAGCTGCGACGATGACGAAGGGACGAAGGTTCGGACCTGGGCGAGGGGGCGGTAGGACAAGGGAAGGGCCAGGGAAGCGGACAGCCTAAAACCCCCGCAAGGAACCCTCCTAAGGGGGATCGTAATGAAGAGGCACTGGGCTATGGGGTTCGATGGTGTTGGGAACTTGGGGTGCCCTGAAAACTTAGGGGTTCGGGGGCTTAGGGGGAAATGGAGCAACCCACGCAGCACTCAAGCTAGCACCCGACTCACCCGACATCCGAAATTCCGAAACCCCAGTACCTATCACCCAGCATCCGAAACCCTAAACGGCCCCAAACCCCACTCCTTTCTCACCAGTCCGACAAAAACCAAACCCCATACATGCAGGGCACTTGGCAGGCACTCCTACGAGGGTCAAGGGGTTAAGGCGGGACCCTGAAAGCCCTGAAAAGGGGTCGGGCAGGGAAACCCCAGTTAAGGCAAGGAAAGGAACCCAAACCCAAACCCCGCGGCTCGCTTTTGCACCGTGCACCCACCCCTACGGCGGGGTGAGGGGCGTCGGCTCCCAGCTGCCCCAGAACACGACTTCACCATTGAGTAAAATAGCAGAAAAAGCCAAAACAGAGGCAGAAATAGCGCGCACATTCTTCAGCTGATCTTGCACGGCACTGCTGTCGCCACCACGCCCTGGCACGCCCCAAGTAACGACAGATCCATCGTGACGAATCGCAGCGAAAGAGCACATGTTGGCAGCGATTTTGTCCACATTCACCAACTGATCCTTCACCCCACTGCTGTCGCCACCATGCAAGTTGGAGCCCCACGTTACGACGGAGCCATCTCTGCGGATCGCTGCAAAAGCACCACGGGTTCGTTGGGTCTCCACCACATCCGTGAGCTGATCTTGCACCGCACTGCTGTCCCCGCCAAATCCCTTACCACCCCATGTCACGACGGAGCCATCTGTGCGCAACGCTGCAAACGCATGGGCCGTGGACTGGATGTGCGACACGCTGTGCAATGACTGTTGCACTCTGCTACAATCGCCTCCGCTGTAAGAGTTGCCCCATGCAACGACGGTTCCATCATGAAGAATGGCTGCAAAAGAATAAAAGGTCGCCTGTACGCAAGTGGCACCTCGAACTTCTTGAAAATATGCCCTGCCACTCCTCCCACAGTCACCCCATGTCACGACGGATCCATCGTCAAGAAGCGCCGCAAAGGCTTGCTGCGTCGACTGAATGCCACGCACGTTCCTCAGCAGACTCTGCACAGCATCACTGTTGCCGCCATACTGAGCTGGTCCCCACGTAACGACGGATCCATCTCGGCGCAACGCTGCAAATGCATTGGTCGTTTTTTGGATGGCCTTCACGTCGCTCAGCCTGTCCTGAACTGCACTGCAGTCGCCACCACTGCCGGAGCCCCAGGTGACAACAGAACCATCGGCCTTTATGGCGGCAAAAGCATTACTTGTAGCTTGAATCTGCTGGACGTTCTTCAGCTGATCCTGCACAGCGGCTATACTGCCTCCAGAGGCATCCATACCCCATGTCACGACGGATCCATCAATCAGAATGGCTGCATAGGCGGCCGAATAAAACGAGGACGCTGCAATCGCCTGCACGTTCGTCTTCAAGAGGTGCTGAACTGCGCTGCTGTCACCACCATATGCAGCATGCCCGTACGTGACGACCGATCCATTTCTCTTCAGAAGAGCGCAGCTGTGTGCATTTGCACACAGCTGAGCATCTTCGAAAACCCAATGGCGGCCATCTGGCAAAAGGTGGCCTCGGCCTCTCTCGCGAGCGGCAGCCTCCGTCAGCTCCTCCCCAGACAGCAGAAAAACGCGCTTCATGGCGAGACGCGGCGAGAGGCGAGAGACCTAAACCGCCTAAACCCCTCGATTCCTCGATCCCCCAAAAATGGCTTAAGCCTAAAAACCCAGGTTCATACCTAAACCAATCGATCCCCCAAAAATGGCCTAAGCCTAAAACCCAGGTTCATACCTAAACCCGTCGATCCCCCAAAAATGGCCTAAGCCTAAAACCCAGGTTCATACCTAAACCCGTCGATCCCCCAAAAATGGCCTGAGCCTAAAACCCAGGTTCATACCTAAACCCGTCGATCCCCCAAAAATGGCCTAAGCCTAAAACCCAGGTTCATACCTAGACCCCTCGATCCCCCAAAAATGGCCTCAGCCTAAAACTAAAACCCAGGTTCATACCTAGACCCCTCGATCCCCCAAAGCTACAAGGTCCTACAAATGACCTATGTAGGCCATGCCATGCATGAGCCAAAGTGCAGCCAAAGGATCTTTGTGGCATGTTGTGCAATGAAGGGTGGGCAACATTGCTTAGCTGGCATCGGTTATGTCTTAGACTCTTAGACACCTGAAATTTTAGATAATAGTTTTCGTATGTTGCAATGCGAAAGATGACAACACTGCATAGCCAGCATTGACTCCGACTTAGAGGTGTTCAGTCGTAATCCGATGAAAGAGAACTGCATGCTATTAAACCACAGTTTCGATCCCCGGGACTTAGAACGACCCTGAACCTAGGGGGGTGGGTTGAGGGCAAACCAACCAAACCCAACGGGGGAAGGAATTAGCCCTGGACCTAGGGTTCGGGTCGGGAACTAGGGGAAAACCAACCAACCCCCACGCAAGCAGTCAAAAAAGTTCAGGCCCAGGCTGACGGCTGACAGCACGCAGATAACGAAGACGGTGACGAAGACCTGACAGCAAAGAACGGGGGCCGGGGCCGGGGATTCCGGACCGGAACGAAAGGCCGCCTAGGGGTAACCGCAAAGGGTAGGGGGTATTGTAGGCAGGGAACAATAACAAGCTAACCCCGACAACCCCACAAGCAGAAACACAACCGGACCTGCGCAGGGCACTCAAAGGAGGGGCCTAGGGGTTAGGGAAGCAAGGCCCTTGCAAACGCTGTGAGGGCTGAACGGAAGAAGGCGAAGAAGACGAAGACCTGAACAAGACAAGGGGGAGCACAAAGAAAGGTGGCTAAGGCTAAGGTGGGGCCGGGCTAACGGACAAAAGAAACAGGCAGCGCACAAACCTGAAAATCCCCGAACCCCCAAATGCCCCCAAACCCTAAACCTTAAAACTCTAAGCCACCAAACTTTCCCCAAACCCTAAACCCCCAAACCGCCCTTAACCCCCGAGGTCCCGACTCTTTGGGACTTCTGCATCTCGATGGATAGGCAAAGCCGACATCGATGGATCAAATTTCAACGTTGCTATGAACGCTTGAACGCTTGGCTGCCACAAGCCAGTTACCCCTGCGGAATCACAATTCCGGCGACCGGCGGCGACCGGCGATTCCGGTTTCCAACCCAAGCTGATCCCTGTTCGTTCGCCAGTACTAAAAAGGAATCCTGTTTAGTTCTGCGCTCGCTTAAATCCTTAAATGCGGCGGCTTCACTTCACTTGTCTAGTTTCATGCCAGGAAGTGTTAGAAATCATTAAAAGAACACACTTAAGCTTTTGTTTTGCCAACTGAAACGACATAAAGGAATCCTCTCAGGCAGACTCAGGCATATCTTGAAATGCCCAGCAGGTTGTTTGTGTGTGAGCACCAATAGAGGCTCTGGAACCATCAGGCAAATCTCAGGAACTGTCAGAACCCTGTTCAGAAACAGCCCCACACCGTCCGGAACCGTTCCGAAGCGTCGGAACGATAGTAAAGTGCCGATCTGGGTGATCTGGGCTTCAAAGTTCGGAAGACCGAATAGGTCTCGAGATTAATGTCACTTGAGGCCAGAAAACGCAAGGACAGACCCTCTATTAAACAGACCACCAGCGATTCCAAGGCATATCTCAAGACCGCAAAGCACGTTCAAGAGAACATTGGTTCACCGAGTGTACGGCACCTGAGAAGTTTAGGGTTTACGGGGTCTAGGGGTTTAGGGGTTTAGGGTTTTTTTCTTTTGTTTTTTTTGGTCGCTCGCAAAGTCCATCAATCAGTCAGTCCATCTTCGCCCGCCACCCCGGCCCGGCCCACCGCCCACCGCCCACCCCGTCATCTCGGCTCTGTCCCTCCCACTGCTTCTTCTAGGTTCTAGGCCCGAATTTTGCGGCTCCAACAAGAGTTGGTGAATTCATCACAAGCAGAAAGCTCAATAATCGTGATGGGGCAATGCAAATTCGGGGTAGATACAAATCGTTTTCCTTATCCTGTGATGTAGATCGACCCTACATGACGACAATGACGACATACATGCCTAATACATGCCATATGTGCACAGCGGGGAGGTTCCGATGTATGGCAAACAATTCTATAAACGCAGGGCATGCTTGAAATTATCCCGAGTCCCAAGGCCCAAACGAAAGAAAAACAACCAAGACCAACAACCAACAAAGTTATAATTTTTTTTCCGACCAAACCCCCCCGACCCGTGAAATTTAGCACATTGTTGCCCACCCCACTGCCGCATTTTGGTTTGCATGATCTTCTGCTGCAATTTGCCACTGATGCCAATGACCGCACTGGATTTAGAGAAGTTGACAATCATCTCACTGTCCTGTATGATGTCAATGACTGCGCCAATCTGTGACAGTGCAACATGCAGGTCTTGTGGGCTACCAAGTTTCCAAAAACCATGCTTATCATCGGCAAACATGGACAAATGTGCGTTCGTCCACCTTGCTCCAAGCTTGTTGTCTATAAGTCGACAGAGCCTGATGGTCCATGCAGCATAGATAAGGGGAGCAATGCCGCATCCCTGTCTCAAGCCCCTTTTCATTGTAACCGTCCGCACCTGACCTTTATGTTCAATGGTGAGCACAGTGTTTGCATGAAGATGCATGATGGCACGAATAAGCGGCTCGGGCATGCTTACTTCTTGCATGGCAAGGTGCATCTCCTGATAGCTGAGACAATCAAATGCCATTGAAAGATCCAAGCTTACCATTAGGCCCCCGACGAGTGCGCACATAGGCTGCTGAAGAACTCTGGATGTAATGTCATCAACCTGCCGCGCGAGCACATCCCGCACGTCTCGACAATATGTTCACTTGCGCGTAGGAGAGCATTCAATGTGGACGTGTGCTTGCGATATGCATATTGGGGGCTGTCCTGCAAGGCTTGCTGAACGTACACATTCGCTTTCTGCTTTAGGATGTGGATAAAGGCTTTGGTGTCCGCTCCCATCAACCCAATGGTTCGAAGCCCAGCAGGGGATGCCGTTGACTTGTTCGGCTTGGGCAGCCACGCCAGCTGAACCTGTGACCACTCGGTCGGTAAACTCGGCTCTGAATGTGCCACTGTCATCTTCGCAACTTCATGAAGAATGGTGGAGGCATGAGATGTATGCTCTTTCCAACCAGCAATGGACGCACACTGACTGGGCACAGCCTTATGGGTGGCAAGCTTAGCCAGAGCACTTTGCCAGGCCTCGGGCGTAAACCAATGCACTGGGAGCGGCATCAGCGTAGGCAACGCAAAATCAGGACCATTAAAGAGCTGCAGAGCATACTCCTTGAGTGCTTCACATTCCTCTTGTGATGTCATGAGGCTCCCTTGCTCATCCCGAAGGCAAACTCGACGTCTGTAGCTTTTAGGCGCTAATAGGCGGATGTGCTGATAAAGCTTTCTACTGTCCTTGCTCTGGGCAGCAGCTTCGGCCTCCTGAAGAACATTCAAAAGCTGGTCTCGCTTGCGTTGACGAGCAAGTCTGCGCATGCGTTTGTGATGTTCCTTTGCTTCAGGTGTGTTACGCCATTCAAGAATGCGCTGTCTGGTGCTCGCATTAGCTTGGCCAGGTTGTCGTGGGCGTGATCGCATGAGGTCAGCATGAGAACGCCACATGTCATGAATGATCGAGTCCACCTGCTCAAGCTCTGGCTTGCGTACTCGACTGGGCGATACACAGGAGTGTGCGCGAATCGACTGCTGCAAGCGTAGTAGAGAAAACTCTTCATCACACACAAGCTGCTGAGGATGCGGGGCCCAAACATGTTTTGCATGCTTAGGGGCTGGTCGTTGCCAAGGCATCCAGTCCAGAACAACACTAGCGTAAAGAGGCGCATGTCCTGCACTGCGCCACCCTTCAATCGGTAATGGGTCTGCACGTCTTGGCCTTGGAATCCGCAATCTGTTGCCTTACGAGCACGTAATCAATTTGGGAGTCCCCTTGAGGATGATGATAGGTTGTATGTTTTTTGCCCCACGTGTTCAAAGCAGTGAGTCTGTGAGATCCCAAGACACGCATCAAGAGAGCACGATCCTCTGCAATGCCAGATTGCTTGGGGCCAGCATGAATGCCAGCGCCAGTTGTGAGACCTGCTGACGGATTCAGAACTGCATTGAAGTCACCTGCCAGAATTATAGATGTTCGAAAGGGAAGTGAGGCCAGGACCTTATCAAGCTTGTTCCACAGCGATTTCCGCTGCTGCATCAGTTTGGCCCGCTGTTCTTCAGTGCGATGTGAAAGAGCATGCTGATAGACGGCAACGACATCTAGTTGTTGTTTGCCATATGCGCATCGCCAGTGCAGTAATCTGCCGGGTTCCAGCTCTGTCCAGCTGATGTCCTCCGGCTTGACCTTGTCTTTGCGAACTCCGACCAATACACCACCTTGTTTGCCCTTGCTCATTCCCGAATGGCAGAAGCGCCATTCATCCTGCACCCAATCATTGGTGAAGCCCCAATGCGTCTCCTGTAGAACAATGATGGAGATGTCGGGCCGACTTCGAAGCCACGTGAAAAGCTCCATAAGCAGCTCAATGGAGAGGCCACTGCAATTCCAAGTGAAGCATCCCAATCTTGGCCTGCGTGATGGGGGGTGCTGGCTTCCATTGATACACGTAAGGATCAAGCTTGTTTGAAATGAATCTGCCATGGTACATCGTGTTCCCTGTCTGTTCTGCTCGGCGTAATGCCCGCCTATACGAGCGTTTCCTCACTCGTTCGGCCGCGCTTTGCTTCGGAGGCTGCTTTTCCCCTTCATTGGCTCCTTGCGGAGCTCCCGTGAGCGCTGGAGGACGACTCACAACCCTCACGCCTGCCGACATGGTGCTTCGAGCTCCACGCCAGTAGTGTGTCGACACCCGGACTTGGGACCGGGACGAGCGAATTGCCACTCCTCCAGCAAGAACTTGATCTGTGACTGCATGCTTCGGACTGGTTTCCGGAGCATTGCCAGGAAGATACTCAAGAAGCTCATGAGGAACAGTGGACAAGCCCTGGAAAAACTGGACTCCCATTTATGCAAAAAGTCGAGATGTCTCTGGATAACTGCGTGTGCAGAATGCGCGGAATAACTCAGCTGAGACCAATGGAAAGATCTCTTGTACGTCCTGGACTACTTCTGCCAGGGTGGCACCTGACCAGTATGAAGTCAGAAGAGATGCCGTATAGTGCGCTGTCGCTGAGTCTTCCGGCCGCAGCAGGTGATTGTCCAAGAAGATATCGAGAGCAGCAGCTTTGATATGTGCACACACCAGTGGGTCACTGGGATCCATGAGGCATTCTACAGGTTCGAGCCGCTCGTGGCGCTTTACTACTACTACTACTACTACTACTACTCCTGCTGCTTCTGCTGCTACTGCTACTACCACTGCTACATACGCCTACGCCCCTTAGCTTTTGCTGGCATCATGAGTCATGAAGCGAATGTAGGGTTGGATTGCCAACAGATGATACATTCCCTGACAACTTTGCCAGAGATTGGTTCAACCAAGCAAACCCTAAACCCTCAACAAGAAACCCTAAACCCGAAACCGGCCTAAACCCTCCCAGATCCAGATCTCGCCAAGCAACCGGCTTACCAGGAACGCCGTTCCGTCGCAGAAGGGGAGCTGGCAAAGGGAGTCCGGTCCAACAGACTTTGCAAGTAGTGGATAGAAGCCCTGCATGCACCCTAAAGTAATAGCCGTTTATAGGTGTTGGGCAGTTATTGCACCTACTTTTTGGGGGGTCTAGGTAAGCCCGAAACAGCTCAAATCCTAGCCCCCGTGGGGGGATGGATTTAAGGCTCAAGTTGCTACAAGCTCGGGGATTCGGATGACCTGCTCGGCCGGAAGCTATCGCATCGGCCCTGATTCATCAACCTTCACCCCAAAGCGCAACAGGCCCAATCAACTATCAGACAAGGGTTCGGGGGTGACATAATTATATTATAGTATCAGAGGGGTTTAGGGGTTTAGGGTTTAGGGGTTTAGGGTTTAGGGTTTAGGGTTTAGGGTCAATGGCCGCCTTTAGAACCCCAAAGCCAGCGCCTCGAATCCTAATGGCCCATACTCTTGGGACGAAGCCCCTAACCTCCAAACCCCGAACTCGAGACCCGCAACTCTCGGCTTACCATGAGTTGGAAGAGATCCTAACTTGAAAGGCTTTAGGGTTTAGGGTTTAGTTTAGGGTTTAGTTAGGGTTTAGGGTTTGGGTTTAGGGTTTAGTTTAGGGTTTAGTTAGGGTTTAGGGTTGCGGTTTAGGGCTTAGGGTCCAACATCCTGTTCCCCGCCTGCAGTGGAGTTTCTGAGAGCGCCATTGCCTTCCCATGCCAATTTCTGGCTTTGGGTAGAGGTTTAGGGTTAGGTGCAAAGTTTACGGCTTTTTTCGTTCAGGCTTGGTTTTCAGGGTTTGGGTTCTTATCAGGGTGTAGGGCTCCGGCTGTCAGGGCCTGCAGGGGTCGGGGCTTTGAGGCTTTTGGGCAAAGGGGATAGCAAGTTTATCTGTGCGTCAGGCCCATGATTAATAACTAGTCCAGTAGGATTGTATTCAAACAAATCCTATTGAACACCTTAAGGACCTTGAGGGGCCGCAAAACAACAACAACTTGAGGGGGCTTCCAGGAAGAATGGGGATCGAACGATGAGCGCGGTGACCTGGTGCAGTCTGTAGGGAGTAAAGTTTTATGGTTTAGGGCGCGGAGAAGCAAGGGTCAAGGAGTGCTGAAGCCTATTGTTCTGATGAAAAACAACCAAAACTCCAAACACCCCGGCCCTGGCACCCCCCAAATCCCGAAACCTACCATAAACTGTAGGCGCTGAGCCTGAAAGAGTCGAGAGGCAGAATTGAAATTTGCCTTTTGTCCTCTTGGGAATGAACCAAGCAGGATCCATTTATTTGTCTTCAAGGTGTAAGGAAACCCATACTGTAGCCCCCGACAGTAAGCAGTTTTCCTGACATTGACAAACTGCGTGTTTGAGTGTGAGGCGGCTTGCCGGTTCCTTTCTTTTGCTGCTTTTCAAGATTTTAAGCTTTGCGGTTTAGGGGTCCCCCGGTTAAAGACACCCCAACCAAGAACCCTAAGCCCGAAAACCTAAACCTCATGCCTGCCTAAACCCTTAACCTGGGCTGTTAAGTTTAAGTAACCAGCGAAAAAAGTATAAAATTGTATTTCATAATGGTGCCTTTAAGAAAAAAGTTTTAAAGTATGGTACTCCAAAGCTCAGTAACTGGAATGAAGCTGTTGAATCTCTCCGAAGTCTTCCAGCCTTGTCTTCAAAGGAATTCGGCAAGGCTGTCCTGGCTCCAAACGAAGTGCGGCTCCCTGAACTCATAGGGACCCCTAGGGGGGTTATGGGGGAAGGCGGGGAAGGGGGGTTAGGCGTTTAGGCTCAAGGTTTTTTCTCTTTTCGGGTCTGGGGTTCAGGTTTTTGAGGCTTAGGTCCAGATTCTTAGGGGTAAGGCGTTAGGGTTTAGGGTTGCTTAAGGAAGGAGTTGCTTAGGTTTCAGAGTGTATTGAATTTGATGCAAAATGTTTTTGTAGGGGTTTACGGGGTCGATCTTGACAGGGTTTTGAGGTCTTCTTGGGGTTTGCTGTAGGGGTTCGTTTGGCTCGGGGTGCTTAGGACTTGGAGAGTTTTGGACTTGGAATTGGCGAGATAGGGAATTGTGCTTGTGGGACTCTGGTTTTCTGTGTTATTTCCTCGTGTGAGTAGCTGTTAGAGTTTTGTTTGTTAATCACATGAAGGTGAACAAAAACCTCAGCAAACCAAAACACACACACAGAGTCACATGCATGTTGATATTTATAACATGTATTGTGCAGCTATGTGAGGGCGTGCATGTGCATGCAAAGCTGTAATCCGGATGTGGTCGGTGTCCTGCTCCTTGTATCCGCTCTGACGACCCTTCGGTTCATTTGCCTCTTGACATTCGTTCACCTTGATACATACATACATACCTACAAACGTTCATACATGCATAAGCCAGTCATCCATCCATTTGTCCATCCATCCATCCATCCATCCATCCATCCCTCCGTCCGTCCATCCATCCATCCATCCATCCATCCATGCATGCGTCCCTGCATGTGTACGCACATGCACACATACACACCTGGATACGTACTTACGTACGTACATACATACAACCATACATGCATACATTCCACAGACAGGCTGACTGACTGACGGACTGACAGACGGACGGGCAGACAGACATTCAGACAATTCTGTGTGCGTGCAATATATATATATATATGTATATATGTATACATAGACCATCTCCACACCCGGGGCTCTACAGATTCTTCAACCTAAACCCTAAACACAAACCAGAAGCCTCCGCGAGCCGAAGCCGGCGGGCTGCCTCAGCCTCTTCCTGGAGTCTAGCATCCTTGTCACAGAGACCACATTTGGGGCTCAAGGGCGCAGAGTCTCCAAAATACCTTAAATAGGGTTGATAGACCTAAGGTATGCAGGCATCCTTGATATGACTTCAGGTATCTTCCTTACCCCAAAGACTGCACAAGAGCTTTCGGGGCTTAATATATTGACGGCTTGAGTAATCAGGGGGTTTTAGGGGCTGCATTAAGGTTCCCTTAGTTGCTGAGTTCATAAGCCCCCCAAAAGTGTACACTTTTAGTTTTATAGTGGGTAATATTACCCCCCAAAAACGTGTAAAGTGGATCCACTCAACTACTAAGACCCCTTCAACCCCCTTAAAGCCCTTTGAAGCCCTTTCTTTTAAGAATGTGCACGCGCCTTCTTCAACTACTAATTTTCTCCAAAGACTCCAGTGTCCGTCGGGCTGTGGAGTCCGCGGTTTAGGGTTTAGGGCGAGGATAATCCCTAAGGCTCCATGTACCCATATAGGGTTCCTTTAAAGGGTTCCTTAAAGGGGTCCGTTAAAGGGTTCTATAGGGTTTAGGGTATAAGGCTCCATGTACCCCAATAGTATGTACTTCGGCCTTAAAGTACCTATATAGGAACCCCCTTTAAGGCTTAAGTATCTACCATAAAGGTACATGGAGCCTTTGGGAATTGAAAAGACAACCCTGAACCCTCAAGTGGTTTGGGTGTGTTGGCTTTGGGACTTTGTCGGAGCTTGAGCTGCGGGTCTCTAGGCTTCTACGTTGTGCATGTTATACGGGGGTCTAGAGAGTTCTATTTAGGGTTCAGGGTTCAGGTCTAGAGAGTTCTATAGAGTGTAGGGATTTAGAGGTTTTGGGTGTGGCGTTGAGGGTTTAAGAGTTTAGGATTTAAGGGAATTGGGTTCCCAGGTGGGAGATGATAGGACTTCCCATGCAGGCTGTTGACGGCCATAGATTATACTTTGCATGCGCCAGACCCTTGAACAGATGCCCCCGCCCCAAATATTGGTGCTTAAGTTGTTAGTCAAGTCGTGGTCATTGTGGCATTAGTGGTTCAGCCATCCAATCTGCTGGACAATATCCCCATCTACTAAGCTTGTTAGTTCCCCATAGTTCTGAGACTGGGTCGCTTTCTTGGCAGTTGTAGAGCATTAGCGAGCACCAGCTGTGGCCCTGAATTCCAATCACTTGTGGGAAATCGGACGTCCCAAAAGAAACCCTGAAAAACCGATTGTCATACCTAACAGCAAGCTCCTTAACACTTAAGCCCTACAACAACCTCTGTGAAACTACAAATGAATCTATACACAACAAGTTTAACAACACCCCTAAACCCTAAACCGCAAAGACCTAAACCCTGAACTCTAAACTCTACACCCTACCAGCACACCCCAACTACCCTCTATCGTACCCTAAATACCCACTATTAAGGACCATAAGGGCTCTATTAAAGGGTACTTGAGGGGTTCTGGTAGGCCCCTAAACCGAGAGCAACTGGGGTCCTCGGCCGCCTGCTCTCGAGCACGCTTCGCCTAAGGCGTGCGCAAAGTGCTTCCGGATTGCAAGGTTTAGGGTTTAGGCCAGATCTTCCAATCTCCCTTAGTTAAATTAATGCATATACCCTAAATTATAATGGGATCCCTGATATGATTTAAGGTGTATACCCTCATAGTTAAGTTAATTGCTCTTAAAGGTTCTTGTAAGGGATCTATCGGAATTAGAGTTTGGGGCTAAGGGTTTAGTTTGGGTGTGCCAGATCTTAAGGCATACCTCTAGCCGAAAAGACCGACCTTTTTTGGGGCTCCTTACTACGGATTCTATGGATATTTCCCGAAAAAGGTAGGTCTGTTGGGGCCACAGGTATATCCTAAATTGGTTCCAGGCAAACCAGGTTCACCCTAGATTATAGTGGGATCCCTGATATGATGTAAGATATATTCCCATAGAAAAATAAGTGAAATTGGAAGATCTTGGTGGCAATTACCCATAGGCCCCATAGTAGTTACGTTTTGGGGTTCATATTTCGAATTCTACGAGGTAATCCCCAAAAGTAACTACTATGGGGTCTATGGGTAGCCCTGAGGTCCATGTCGCGATGTGGTCTACACGCGTATAGAATTTGAAGGGCTTCATATGTCTAGGGACGTTGGGGGCAGGGTAGTTGGGTAACTGGTATCTGGAGTTGAAAGATTGCTTTCATGGTTCTATAAAGGCTCGATGAGGACGAGGTGCGGTATTAAAGGCTGATGGTATTAGAAGCTCTGAAGCACGGTAACTATCCAGGGATAGCGTCACTAGGCTGTAGGGAAAAGCCGTCTGTATACACTTCTTACCGTCGCGAAGGATACTGCCTGCATTCGACTGCTCGCTGGTGTGTGAATATGTTTCATGCGCCTCATTTCCACACGAAGCTTTTCGCTAGAGCCATCCGTCTTCTTCTCGGCGACTCCACTACAGACTAGAAACACCTAGAAGCAATGGTAATCTTGTTGACAGCGGTGGGTCATTGACTGTCTTTGAGCCCTCTTTCCAATCCTATGCAGGTATAGTCGAGAAAGCCTAGTTACTAGCTGCTCGCATTTTCGAGGCCTGATGAATCAGAATAGGCACCTAAATCGGGACTGTAAGCGAATATTCCTACTGGCCTCATAAACCCTACTGTTGACGATCTAATTGGCAAAAAAACGTGTGGCTTCGGCCTGTTCTGCTTGTCTTTTTGCAGCTTCCTCCTCGAGGCGTCGCATCTCCTCTCGCCTCGGCTTCACAGTCTGCTCAACCCGCGGGTCTCACTGCCAGATGTTTCGTTGTTCCGCTTTCATGTTATGTCTGCACCGTGTATGTCGTTATAGTATAATCAGTACACATAAATAAATAAATTAAATGAATATATGTACACATATATATATACACATGAATATAGACATATATGTATACACATAAATAGAGAGAGAGAGAGAGAGGGAGAGCGAGGCACACATCAAAATAGGATGAGTTTTGTAAGTTCTTGACGCTTGCCGGACTTGGCCATTGACAGGGGCTCAGGTTATGTACAGTATATGTCAAGGTGAATATGCTGTCATCGCTGTTATTGTTGCCTTTGTAAGTAGTTTTGCTGCTGTTACTAATGTGGGAACCTGATTAAGAAACCTTGGGCCTTTATTCGGGTTCCTGATATAAATCCTACTATATTGGGGTTCTAACCCCAGGGTTTCTGAATCAGGTTCCTACATTATATTGCTATTCTTGCTTGCGCTATTGAAACTCTAAGCTCTGAATCCTCGACCCTAAACCCTAAATCCTCGACCCTACACCCGAAATCAAGAGCAAAGCTGCCGCTTCTCCTCCGCTTCCTCTCGCTCCTTCCTGGCAGCATCTGCCCGGCGCCGCTCAGCATCGGCCTGCTCTGAGGGGCTTTAGGGTTTCGGGGCTTTAGTTTGGGGGCTAAACCACTAAACCCAGAGCAGCTATTATACTTGTACAGCAACCAGACGGAGATGACTGCAACACTCTGCCGTTGGAGGCAGTGAGCAGCACGGCAGATTGGCAAGTCCATCTCATAATAGGGGCCTTAATAATTAGAAGAGGGTTCCTTTTAAAGGGGTCTTTAAGGTAAGGGCTATTATAAGGATGTAATGTAGGGGCCTTAATAATTAGAAGAGGGTTCCTTTTAAAGGGGTCTTTAAGGTAAGGGCTATTATAAGGATGTAATGTAGGGGCCTTAGTAATTAGAAGAGGGTTCCTTTTAAAGGGGTCTTTAAGGTAAGGGCTATTATAAGGATGTAATGTAGGGGCCTTAATGATTAGAAGAGGGTTCCTTTTAAAGGGGTCTTTAAGGTAAGGGCTATTATAAGGATGTAATGTAGGGGCCTTGATAATTAGAATAGGGTCTGGGGGCCCATAAAACTCTAATGAAAAATAAGGAACCCCCAAAACAGTATTGGTAATTATTTAGGCCCCCATATTAGTTCTTTTTTGTTGAGGGCCCTTTCGGCTTGAGGGTCTAGGTTTTAGGAACAGGGGGAACTGTCATGGGGCCTGGGTTAGGAAGCACACTTTCGTTCATGTCTTAACAGAATGTTACGCCCTTGGCATGTATATATGCACACACATATAGCAAAATTTTGGTACAACAACAAATGCACCATACTCATAAACCCAGGCCCTATTGCAGGCCGCTCTCTAAAGCAAGCCCTAGTACCCAGACCATAACCTCTGAGATCCGAAAGTCTTCCCAACACATCATACCTATAGTCTCCAGTCTAGTTCCTTTTTGAGGATACCTTATAGGATCCCAAATGATATGAATCTGGTTAAACCAACAAAAAAAGAACTACGATGGGTAACCCCCTAAACCCTAGACCCAAAGCTCCGAGATCCGAAATGCCGGCCTGTTCCTGTCGTTTTCGCTCGAACTCCTCCTCCGCTCGTCGGCGCTCGCGCTCCACTTGTGCAGCCTCTTGACTCTGAAGTAACAAGGGGTTTAGGGTTTAGGTGTTTAGAGTTTAGGGGCTTAGGGTTTAGGGGTTTAGGGGTTAAGGCTTTAGGGGTTTAGGGTTTAGGGTTTAGGAGCTTGGTTTAGGGTTTAGGGTTTTCATAAAGGTTCCTTCTAGGAACAAGTCCAAAAACCAAGGGTAGAGTATGGTATTCCAGAACCCAGGCCTGCTCAGCAGCATGCCGCTGTTCCTGCGTCTCGGGCTTACCCCCGTGTAGTTAGAGGTTTAGGGTTTAGCGGTTTAGGTGTAGGGAGGGTCCTACTATGTTTGCTCTCTACTTTTGAAACTCCCATCTCAGCTTCCAATCTAGAGCCAAGACTCCAGCTACATATGCAATGGAAGCTGCTCACATACCAACAGGCACCAGATAGGCCGGCATCCAACTTATCCCGCTGTCTGCAGCGCTACGCACAAAGCATTTACGAACTACATGCCCAAAGGCTCCATGTACCTTTGTAGTAGATACTTAGGCCTTAAAGGGGTCTCTATATAGGTACTTTAAGGCCTAAGTATATACTACATGGGTACATGGAGCCTTAGGGATGCTGCGAAGACTGTGTACTCTCCTAAACCCTGAACGAAACGGCTGAGGATTTGGATGAGCCTGCCAAGACCAGACTATGTAGTCACAAGAAAATGGAGAGGTGTACCCCTTTCGGCATGCTCAGCTCTCTGTAAACAAGCTTGCTCTTGTGGCCGCGAGGTATAACCACACCACATGGGTCGCCCGCACGGGCCCTCCCTTGTGACAGCTTTGGCCGGTAAGTTGTGTCTAGACCATGCACTACGAAACTGTACTGAGGCAATCATAACATGTCTTAAGTGTTGGCTCTTTCTTGGGTTACGACTTCTAAACTACGCACTCTGCAATCCGACATTCTGTTGCCCGTCCTCCTTGCGGCGGCTGGCCTCCGCAGTCTCGTTGAAGGCGGAATCGAAGTCTACCGAGGCATCGTCTTCGTCCACATCGATGCGGTCCGACGGGCTCCGGCCACTTCCGACAGGATCTCGGCGTCCGTGCCCAGGTGGGCCGATGCTGCTCAAGTTCAGGGGAGAGGACCTCATGCTCACTGCCAGTCTCTTGTGCTGCTCCTCTATTTCGCTCTCTCTGTCTCTCCCCTATCTCCTCCTCTGTATCTGTCCATCTCTCACTCCTCTGTCTCTCTCTGCTGCCGCTGTTCTTGTGGTTTCCTTCACTCTCGTTGTTTTTTGTTCCACCGCTTTCTCCTCCTCACTGACTCTCTCCATCTCTCCACAGAACCCTAAACACTACACACCCAGACCTTGCAAACTCATTTAATTAATGAACATACCTCAAAATGAAGTAGGACCCGCAATGTATAATGAACTTATAATGAGGAACACCTCAACAATGTTGGTATTTATTTAAGCCCCTATACTACACACAAACACCCTGGACCCACTAACTACCCGTAACCAACCCCTATGTGCCCAATGTTGACCTTCAGACATAAATCTGGCCTTTGAAGCCCTTACAGTAAGCGCCCTTAGACATAAATACACTCTAGCCTCCCCAAAATCGTAAAAAAAAAAAAAACCTAAAAATCCCTTAGCCCTAAAAGCCATCTAAAACCCTAAACCCCAATGCCCTTCGTGGAAACCCTAAACCCCCTGAATCCTAAACCGACCCTTATAGTAGCCAGTAGAGACCCTTTTAAAGGAACCCTAAACCCTAAGCCTAATTTTAAAGGCCCCCTACATTGAATCCTAACCCCGACGAGGGACTCCGACTGACCGCCGGCAGTTCGCGGGTCGCCCCTGCGCTGGAGGGGTGCTGTGAGGCCCAAACTGCCTGCAAGACGGCCCTCCATACTCAGAACCTCGTTCAGGCTCTGGGGTTCAGGGGTTTAGGGTTTAGTGGTGTGGTGGTTCAAGGACTCTAGGGTTTTGGGGTTTGGGGTTTAGGGGTTTAGGGTTTAGTGGTTTGGTGGTTCAGGGACTCTAGGGTTTTGGGGTTTGGGGGTTTAGGGTTTAGGGGTCTAGGGTTGAGTGAGGGTTTCAGGGTTATCAGTTTCGAGGCGTTGCATGTTGGGTATCCAATAAACAATACATGCGTCTTCATTAATCACAGGGCATGGACTACAGAATGGAGCCCATTTTGAAAAGGCCCCTACCTGCCGCTCGACGCTCGTGAGATTGTCAGCGAGCTGTCTCTGTGCATCTTCCAAGTTGTTCACACGGGCACTCAACTGACGGGCATGGCCCACAGCAAGCGCGGCCAACGGCGCTGGGACCACCTTAAACTACCAAAAGCTAACTTTTGTTGTAGGTCCCCATAAGATCTATCTATCTATCTATCTATCTATATATATATATGATATACATATATGTATATGCATATACTTATTTAATAAGTGCCTATAAGATCTGTATACATTGGGTTTCCAATAAGAGCCTTCCGCAAAAAACAAAAAAATCATGGCAGCTTAAGGCACAGCAGAGCTCTCAGCGACCAGACCAGGGAGGAGGCGCCGCAAGGCACTGCTAGGATCAGTGAGCTGACGCCGAAGAGCCGTCTCTGCAGCCGGCGTGTCGGTGGATGCAAGCCTAGGAACCCCCAGTAGTCTAGGAATAAGCTGGGCTCCCTTCTTGGTATCAGGTACTAGACCTAAGAGTAACCTAGGAATAAGCAGGGTGCCCCTTTTGGTTTAAAGGTGGTTATAAGGGAACCTAAACCCTAAAAAAGGGAATAGGGGCCTACTCTGGGTCCGAGGGTAGGTTTACACTGTTTACACGGAACTTTAAGACCACAAAAAGTAAAAAAGGGCCCACTGACAGCCCTAGAAGCCAGCACACAGTTTCCCGGCCCTGTGCACCCAGTGCTCCGCGGCCCTCAGGTAAGGTGTCCACGCGAACCAAATTCACAGGGACCTCCCTCAGCGCACTTCGGATGTTCTCAGAGCTCGCAGACTCTGAGTGTTCATCCACCCAGTTCAAAGTGAGCATCATGGTGGAGTTCCTGAGAAGGGACATCTTGAAGGGTTTTATAAGGGACTTCTGACCTATAAAGTTTATTAAGAATTTATTCTATAAGGGATCTATAAGTTTAGGGTGTGAAGGATCATGGGAGTTAGCAAAAGAACTTTATGTGTACCGCCATCGCTGTGACTGCTAGAAAGTAAGAGTCGACCAAGGTACCCCGACCTTGACAAAAAGTTAAGACAGTGCAGGAGTGGAGCTCGGTAAGCTAAGATGTGTTCATCTACCCTTAAACAGTAACGCGCATGCTCACATATTATGCTGCTCATATATACTGCTGTGAGAGCACTATGCTGTAAGCCCGTCTGGCACTCCATGCCGAGGCCACCAATCTCTAATCAAGTGTGACATAGACATGGCTAGCCAGCGACTTACATACATGCATACATCTGAAAAGAGATGAATACACATACCATAACATGTATTTATGAGTGTGTACGTACGTATGTATGTATGCATGCATGTATAAAAAACCATAAACATGTGCTATATATATATATATGTACAGATATATGTATACATACACCGTATGCACGTACTTACATATGTGCCTAATACTGCGGCTTACTTGGAGCTGGTTAAAGATCGTCTCTGCAAAGCCTCGGCGGCGCCGTGGACGCCGGGAGACTGCTCAACTCGAGACCGCTGCTCTCGACACTCTGAGTGGTCGGGAGCTGGTCGAAGAGGTCCTGGGATTCCAGGGCTCTGTTTCGAGAAGCTCCCAGCCAAGCCTTTCGGGCTGAGAGCTCTAGGATGGTTTTTGTTCTTTTTTTTTTCGCTCCTTTTCTCCAGCGTTTAGGGTTTAGGGTTTAGGGTTTTTCCCACAGCGTCTGCATACCGAAATGGAGAAAACCTATGCCGCCAACATATCCCTGCATCTACTTGGAGGCCCTTTTGACTTAGTAAGTCTACTTAGTAGCCCCTACAAACCCTATTATAATCCCCCATAACCTACCTTACTAACCCTACATACTAAGTCAAAAGGGCCTCCAAGTACTCTGCGTGTTCCGGTTTGATGAGGAAGCTTCGGCTCTTTACAAGCCCGGAAGAGCTTACTACCCCAATAAGCCACAGAAATAAAAGGTCAAACTTTCCGATTCCTACTAAACTATATAAGAACCCAGAAAGTTTAAAGGTTAGGTTTGGGGGATCTAAGAGAGTGAAGGTTTTAGGATTTGCGATGGCGCGGCTTTGATATATGGCTTTGGGGTTCACGGTTTTGTTTCGGGCTTTGGGTTTTGGCTAGTCGGCGAGGTCTTGGTGTCAACAGTTCAATTCCGTTGGATCTCACGGTGATGAGGAATGTAATGATGATGATGATGATGCCGATGGTGGCGATGGCTTCAATGATGCAGATGCTGAAGATGTTGAGAAATGATGAAGTCGGCGCATTTGTTGATGGCTTTGCTGGCGACTTGAACGATGATAATGGTCACACGCTTTGTAACCAGTTCCCGTATGTAGACCCAAGGATTCCGTCCGCGAGGCCTTATTGTTTGACTGCTACTTCCATTTGCGATAGTATGACTGCTCCTCTGTTTCTGTGCTTTTGCTGAGGTAAAACACAGTTTTATGATCTTGCAACAGAACAAGCCATTAACAACGACGACTGCTACGACCTGGCGTGCTTTTTTTGATAACAACGACAATATCTCGCAATGGTGAGTCCTGCCGGGATCTTTCAACCAAGTCATGTTTACACTGATGACCTTGTCGTTCTCCACAGCGAACCGAGTTGACAATGTTGTTACTCGTGAGCGAAATTTCAAGTCATGCGCACCTCCCTCTTGCATGTTGCTGGTATTTCTTCCCTTCATCTTCACCACGCAGAGCCTCGCCAACACAGATGTCATCATCACCGCCATCGACATCTTCATCCACATGCTGAGTAAAGAGCGAAGCCTGTGTTTTTCGCACAGGTGTGTCATTCTTGGCACGTGCATACTCCACATGATGTGCGGTGTAAACGGTGTAACATCCACAGCGGGTCCAGATATACTACGATTAGGGAATAAGATCCCGAAAAACCATAGTAAGGATGGCCTGTTGGGACATGATTCCGTGATAGCTACAGGTGAGGACGTTGTGGCAGGCACTCCATGATAACCTTGTTCTCGTAGCTACATAGCTAAAAAGCACATGCACCTGGGTGTTGCGAACATGAGAGGTTGAGGGTTTAGGGTTCGCAATATAGCACTAGATAGCAACCCCTCAACCCGACCCAGAACCCCTGAACCCCTGTTCCCTGAACCCCTCTGAACCCCTAAACCCAAAACCCTACCCTAAACTCTGACCCCCCAAGCTGAAATCAAAAGCCCAGGGTCTTCCAATCTGCTGAGGCGTGCATCGAATCGCTCCCTGCTAGGACCTGGGACTGTGCTAGGTAGGGTGTACATAAAGTTTAGGGTTTAAGGTGGAGGGTGGTTAGTGCACTTCCCCTTTCAAGACACCAATGCCACATTACTGTTTTTAATTAGGGTGCTCTTTTTCCTACTATTCGGCTTTAATAAGGGGACCCTTAAATAAGAAGGTGCAAAAGGGTACGTCTCAGGAACCTAGCCAACCACCACCACAACACATGGCAAATAGTATAACGTGGCAACAGCGAGGTTTAAGCTCACATGAGCGAAACTAACCCTGCACTTTGACTTGTCGAAAAGGCAGAATGAGAACAGTGGGTTGTTGTCAAAATTATGGCTCCTTTTGGGCCACCTTAAATACTGGGTGCCGTATTATATCAAGGACCCCCAAAAGGACCATAATTTTGACAACCACCCAGTCAGTAAGCCATAATAGCCATCCCAGCCTTTTCAGGCGATAGCGGCAAAAATTGCTCCAGGGTGCTTCAGGACTCTTATCCCTGGGACCTCTATAAACCCCCTACAACAGCCATGTAAACCTAACAATCCCACCGGGGTGCTCTCTGGACTTTCTGCCTGTGCTCGAGTGGTGACTGGCTCGACGCGAGTGGGCTGGTGGATCGCTCGCCTTGGGGGCTTCGGTTTCGGGTTTCGGAATTTAAAGATTCGAGGATTTGGGGCTATAGGGGTAGGGGCTTAGGCTTTACTGTTCCGGACAATAAAACACTAAACACTAACCCGTTTTAGGGTTTAGCAGCTTAGGGTTGAAGGACAGTTTGAGGTTTAGGTTGCAGGTATCCGGCAGAGTTCAGTGCTCTGGCATGCTAGGGTCCTACAACGGCTCATGACATGCCCTAAGGGTCCATGTACCCAAATAGCATATACGTTGGCGCCAAAGTACCCATATAGGGACTACTTTAAGGCCAAAGTATATACTATTTGGGTACCTTGGACCCTTATTCCCTAATGGAGTTTTGGGCTTGCATGGGTGTCTTTTGGGCTTTAGGGTTTAGGGCTTTATGGTTTAGGGTTTAGGGTTCTATCTCTGATCACAAAGAAACGTGCTGCACTCCTCCCACATATTGGGCTCCAGGGCAGTGAAACTTGAGGGTTTCATCACTCATAAAGTCATAGGACTGAGTAGTTCGGGTGATAAATATGGGAACTATATGCTTATTCTTGCTTAGAGCCCCCCCCCCAATTAACGCACTTACTGACGAAGTCCCCTCAACCCTAAAAACCTATAGAACGCTTGTAGCCCCTTTTAGTCCCTTTGCAGAAACCCCCCCCAAAAAAAAGCCGTTACAAGCCTCACAGTCTACGTCGTACGATCCTTCCAAGCAGGGTTTAGATCGGACACTGAGCTTGCCAATATCATGGTGCCGGACTTCATAGGGTTTAGGGGTTGAAGGGCTCGGATTTAGAATTTTGTGTTTGTGGTTGAACGTTGGGGCTTAGGACAGGCTTCAATTTGGGGGGAGTTGTGCCTTGGCTGAAAGGGTTCCTTTAAGGGTACTATAAGGGTGCCTTTGATAGGGTACTATAAGGGTTCCGGTGAGCGTACTATAAGGGTTCCTTTAGCGGTTCCTTTAAGGGCTTCTTTTACCGGCATACTCAAACAAGCCGTCTACAAAAAGCTGAACACTCAACCGCAAAAGCCTAAAATCGACAAAGCCCCAGATCCCCAAATCTTGAAAACCCAAACCCAAGACCCAAAACTCGAAAGGCTATTGGTCAAAATCCCAAACCCTAATGCCACCGTTGTCCAACTCTTCAAATCAGAGACCTGAAAGGAAATCTTTATCAAGTTAAGAGCCTTCAGGCACACATTAAAATCCTGCCCACCTGAAACCCAAATGTTTGCCCCTAGAAGAATATGGCATGATTTACACCCCAAACCCTAAGCCTAAAGCCCACGCGTAACCCAACAACAAAAACTGGGATTCATCCGAGGAGCCCCGAAATTTGCAGCTGCAAGCTGCGGAGAGTCTCTTCATGCCGGTCCAACCTCGTCTTCACCTGTTAAGGCTTCAGGAGGAATAGCAATAATAATCATCATAGTAACAATAATTGTAAGACTCAGTTTAGGAATGGGTTCGGCGAATTTAAATCTGAAGTCTTTGAGGGTGTTGACTGTTTTGCATAGAGTTTCAAAGGGTTTGATCGGGTTCGATTAGGTGTTACGGGTTTGTATTAAGAAACTGCGAGTACGAAACAGAAGGTTTAATTAGAATAGGGTTTGGGGGCCATTTTTCTTTTTCTATAGTAACGCACCCTCAAAATAGAATTGGTAAGTATTAAGGCTCCTGTCTTGAGCTATGTGGGGGTTTCCGAAAATAGGGGACCCTAATAGGGCTAATATAGTACCCTAAATATATAGTAGGATCCTTATTATAAGGACCCCAAAACAAGGTACCCCTAATTTTCGGAAACTCCCATATTGAGCTATGTCAACCCGGATCACCTCGTCCAGCTGCGGGCCAACCGAAGACCGAACCGCACTCACCATCAGCGTCGCACTGGAGCTGGACCTGTTGGAAAATGCCTTTTGTTAGGGAATTCTCAGAAGTCATGGAGGGATACTGGAGGGATCCTTGACATAATGATATCCTACATATTCTTTAACTAAGGGAAGGTTTAGGGTGCGTCTTGTTTAATAAGGTTTAGGGAAGTTGGTTATAATTATAATCCCCATAATTAAGCCGTAATTGTGTCTGCTGTGGGTTCCGCTTCAAGCTTACTCCGTCGAACCTGTGGAATGGGATGGAGGGAGCGGTCTCAGGATCAGTTCAGGGCTAGGTGATAAGGAGTTGGGGCAGGGCTTGGCGTGCAAGGCTAGGGCTTAAGAGTTGGATGTTTCGGGTCGAGTCCTTTTCAGAGCTTAGCGGCCTTCCCAGAGCGTCATACCCTACTACCCCCCTTTTCTGGGGTACCGCATTTTTTGGTCAGGATCTTGTACATGGAAGAGTAGGTACCCTTAAAAAGGTAGGGTATGACCATATATATATATATGTAT
Organism: Symbiodinium sp. clade A Y106; assembly: GCA_003297005.1. NCBI lineage: Eukaryota > Dinophyceae > Suessiales > Symbiodiniaceae > Symbiodinium > Symbiodinium sp. clade A. The sequence goes on from BGNK01001050.1 coordinate 107,285, forward strand.
ATAATATGTATATACTAGAAGCCCAAAAATCGGAAACCCAATAGCTTCAATCCTTGAGAGTAATGTATGGGGAATCCTAACACTAATTGTCCTTTATCCGGTTTCCAACTTTTTGGGGTCTAGTATAGTTAGGGTTTAGGGGTCTGGGGCTTAGGGTTTTAGTGATTAGGTTCCCGCAACCGACATCTTAGCGAATTTTCTAAACATCGTGCAACGGTGCTCGAACGACAAGTACCCCCGCCTCATCTCTGCCGCATTGGAGGTGTTCTCCAGCCTCGCACGGGTTTGGCATCTGTTGTGGGTGTTGACCGACGGCTTGGGAACTCCAAGTTTGGGACGTACAGTAGCAGCACCTTCCAAGTCTGGCGAGGGTGCAAGGTGGTGGAGCGGCACGAAGGTCTAGGTTTTGGGGTTTCAGGATTCAGGCTGTTGGGCCCTAGGGAATCACAGTTTCTGTTGCTTTTGCTTTTTGCGTGGAGTCTGCGCAGACTGGTGGTGCATGCCGCGACCTTGGGCATCAAGCTGCAAATTCTGTCTAAGCTTTACCTGTGGCACCAAACCCCACAAAACAGTAGGTTCTGACCCCTTAATTAGAGGGTCTAACCCTTAAACAGTAGGTTATGACCCCTTAATTAGAGGGTCTAACCCCTTAAACAGTAGGTTGTTGGATCCCCAGGTAGGATTTCTTGTTGCAAAAACTTGCCCTACGGCCCACGGACTTACTTAGAGCATCCGGAATAGGGGTCCTTGAAGGGCACCATTAGGGTTCCTTTAAGGGATCTATAAGGATTCTATAAGGGTTTAGGGTATAAGGGTCCATGTACCCAAATAGTATATACTTTGGCCTCAAAGTACCCATACAGGCACTACTTGAAGGGCAAAGTACATCCTATATTTGGGTACCATGGACCCTTATTCCCTAAACCCTACAGAACCCTTATACAACCCTTTATTAAAAGGAACCCTATTTGGGTAGAATGTCCCCTTTGGGTGTGGACTTCGGAGACGTTAGCATAAAGCCTGCGCAGTGCAGCAAATGCCATGGTTCCTGAAGACTTCAGCTCGCACTCCGAAATCACAAGCCCAAATCCGGGTGTAGGGTCTATAGGAGCTCAGGGGTTTAGGAGTTTAGGAGTTTAGGGGTTCAGGGGTTTAGGGGTTCAGGGTTGAGGGGGTTTAGGGGTTTAGGGGTTTTGGGCTAGGGATTACATTGGGGATGTTCTCCTCTGACAGTACCATCCTCGCAGATCCTATCGCACCTAAATGGATGCGCAATTCCCCAACTATAAATTTCATTTGGGATGTTGCGGCTGTCCATCTGAAGGATCACATGTCATAAGATATAGTAAAAAGAGTTAAAAGAACAAAACGAGGCAAACAAATTTAGCTGTGCTTACAATTGAATAAAGCCGATCAAGGTATTTGTTAAGTACCATGACCCTCCAAGCAATACTTTCCAAAGCTGTTTGAGGTTAGTCCTGCCCAAGCTTCGAATTTAAGCAGCGCAAGCAAATTACCAGCAAAGAAGGTATGGCAGGTTGCTGTACTCCTACAATGTGCCTGTTTCGCCTGAACCCCTAGTTTGAATTTGAACCAAAGCCCCGCATCGGCAACTCATCCTAAAGCTGCAAGTAGATCATCCAGGAGGCTGTCTGATTCGTTCCTCCAAATGGAGTTGGAACTGATCTCGCGAGTCCTCTGCAAGCGGGCCGTAATCTGTAAAGGAAGGCTTTGCATGACCACTACTTCCCCAAGCAGTATGGCACACACTATGGAGTCGGAACGTTCAGAGTCAAAAGAACTGCCGCGTTCCCCTGCCCACGAAACGATAACTTCAAACCCTAACCCCTAGATCCTACATAAGCCCTACACCGCAAACGCTGAACCCTAAAGTTTAAACCTTACACTACTAAACAGCCTCAGCCGTAAGTCCTAGATTGTACACTCTTCCATCCTTATGCCAGCAGTCCTGACGCCCCAACAAAACCTCGAAACTTTTACGAAATCCGGTAAACCCCAAACCCTAAACCCCATAGACCCCAAACCCAATGGCCTGCCTAAGCCCTGAGGCCAAATTGTAACCCAGAGACTCCAATATCCCTTGGTTCAGGAATACCTAGGGTTCCTTTAAGGGATCTGAGGGATCTATAAGCTTTAGGGTTTAGGGGACTCCAATATCCCTTGATTAAGGAGTGTTCCTCCTTCCTTCAATCATATTAGGGATCCTACTATAATTTAAAGTATATTCCTTAAGTGATATTGGAGTCTTAGGGAATACCTTTCTCTTGGATACCATGTTTTTCGAAATAGGATCCTTTGTTAGATAAAATTGGTTGTCCCCCCGCTTTCAGGATGCGATCAAAGGAAAAGTGAAAATAAGTTACAAGGACACCCTAAACCATGAGCCAAAACACCCTAAATCCTAAACCCTATTGCTGGAAACCCTCAACCCTGGCCTCTACGCGCTGCAAACGATCCTGGATCCTTCTCAGCAGCACGGCATTCCTTTGTGATACCATTGCCAGGGTGCAGGGTTTACGGCTTTCTGGTTAGAGGGGCATTGTGCGAATTGAGATCGAGGGTCTGTGTGCCAGCGGTTTCACAACAGGGCCCGGGGCGCAAGCGCCAAGTTGAGGGTTCAGGGTCCAATGTCGGGTTCCTGCCCATGCAAATGAACCCAACAGCCTGGTGCTGCTTGAAAAGATAGACCCAAACATATCACGCTGGTGACTTGAGCCCCAAAATTCAATGCCACCGCCCCTTTGGAACGCTAAATCATCCAGCAACCGCGACAAGGAATCTGCGAATCATATGAGCTGTCCTGAAGTCCCAAACTCTATAGGATTGCACGCTCAAGCGTCTGGCCGGTATACCGGTGTTCTGGCGACAGTGGTTCCACTGTGGTGGTGCTTCCTTGGCTTCGTGTGCGGGTACTTCTCTGAATTGGGTTCTCTGTTGGGTGACTGTTCTGGGGATCCAAGAGTGGAGAAGTACTTTCGTACAATCTACACTCCTAGTGGAAGGTACTCGCGTGTTCGGTGACAAGCTCAGGCTCATGTCGGCAGACAGGGATGCTAGCTTGCTTTCCAGGAATGCGGCACTCTTTTTGAACCTTGCAGTGCTGAGTGGAAACCCGAAGCACTGATACCCAAGTTTTGCTGAAACGGATAACCTGAAGCCTAGCCTAGCTAGTAGTCCCTGAAATCGATATGCTGGCAACAAACTCTAATCCCGTGTCCAATATGCTCTGTATGAGTGCCATTGGCCCCCTGACTAAGATTTTCTACGGATCTCCTGTCATGGTGGTGGCAACTTGCCACGGGCGTACATGAAGGCATCGAAAGCTGTGAAAAACAAAGATGAACGAATGCAAAGTAATAGTCCTGAACTGCAGTGAGCATGTCTGTCTATCAGTCTACCTACATGCCTACCTACTTACCTATTGATTCCGTCTGTCCGTCTGTTCGTCTGTCCGTCGGTCCGTCCGTCCGTCTGTCCGTCTATCGTTCTAAAGTCTATAGATCTATACATAGATCGATCTATCTATCCGTCCGTCTGTATATCTGGAATTTATGGTGGTTTATGGGGTTTGAGGTCTAGGGTTTAGTTCTGGCTTTGGGTTCAAAGCTAAAAGCCTCGCACTCCAAACCCGCTTTCTCAGCCCAAAGCTCCTGCCGACAGCTGTGACACTTGCGTGAGCTGCTGTGAAGCCCGCTGCTGCTGCTGGCCTGTGGCTCGCTACTACATGGGCATTAGAATAGGGTTTTGCGACCCATTATACTGTAATTTATTCGGAACCCTGAAAATAGTATTGGTAATTATTTAGGCCCCAAAATTAGGTGCCCCTGTTACGGTTTAGGCTTGAATTGGCGTTTCTGGGTGTCCCCAGAAGGGGACTTCTGGGAGTATATAAAGATTGTAGCAGCTTTCAGGGTTTTTGAGACTTGGGATTTCTTCATGCTGGGTGTTCTTATGGCTACACCGTATTTAAACCGAAACAAATAAATCGAAACAATGAACCCTCAACCGTTTTGGGTCACAGACTGTGGTCCCCTCTGCACCCAAGCCCAACTTGGATGAAGCACTTAGATTTAGGAGAACAGACGGGTACAGGGAATATGGATTGATATTTGCGGTCTGCACTTCTATTACACTAGAACCCGTAGTTCCGACCGCGAAAGACTCAGGTTTTGTTAAGTACGATGCGCTATAATCTGAACACGGAGGCCTTAACTTCAGCACAGGTGGCATCCTAAGAACTGCAAGGACAGATCTTCACACACCATCTCTTCTAGCAGGTAGTCAGGCTTGTTGAACAAATCCAAGCCGCATATGAGCACCGACTGCTGGAGCCGTGCCACCTCAGCCAGTTGTCCCGCGACCTTGCAGAAACTAAATTATCAGCTTTCGCGGCATGTTGCTTCATACTGCTATCGCTGCAACAGCACCACTACTAATCGCAGCATTGGTGCAAACAGCGTGACAAACATTTCTCTGCGGTGGGCTCGCCTTGGCATCGGCTTCCTTGACGTCCGCCTGGCAGATGACCACTGCCGGGTCGAATGTTCATGGTGTAAACCCCCACCTGGAGCGTATAACACCTACCTGTTTTAGGGGTTCATTACTATGACTTCCTGATAGAAGTCCTCAAGGCAGGCTCTTTCGCGTTCAGGCACCGCCTGCCCCAAGACATAGTGTCTTGAAGGCAACAACTGGGAAGCAAGGCAAGGTGCTCATCCATGAATCCTAAACCCTATCAGAAGTGTTGAATCTTAGCTGGAGACATAAAAAGTCTATAAGTCTTCCACTGAGGTAACCAGGTAAGTCCATAAATCTTGCAGGTTTTGCAGACTAGTCTTTGGAGTAGGCCTTGCAGACCAGGCTTTATCCCAAGGGTCCATGTTCCCATATAGTACATAAATACTTTAGCCTTAATGTAACCCCTGTTTAAGTACACTAGGATCCAAGTATATACTACATAGGAGTGTCCGAAAACACGGGACCCCGATTTTGTACCCCAACTAGTAGGATCCTTATTGTAAGGACCCCAAACTAATGTACCCTCATTTTCGGAAACTCCCATGTGGGTACATGGACCCTTAGGGTCATGGCTCAGGGCCCTCGCGGCGTATTCGGATAAGGAGTTATTAGGGCTGGTTTGGGTAGGAAACTTTCAGCCGTTGTGAAGTTGTTCGGTAGTTTCACCCCCATAGATCCCTTACAGAAAACTTAAAAACACTAAACCCTAAACCCCCCAACCCCTAAAACCCCTGAAGCCCTAATAGAACCCTAAAACCCTTTGAAGGAACCCCACAGATCCATTAAAGAGACCCTTTAAAGGAGCCCTAGAGGTCCCTTGAAGGAACCCTTTAAAGGAACCCCACAGATCCCTTAAAGGAACACTTTAAAGGAACCCTAGAGATCCCTGTAAAGGCGGCCTGGCAGATCGAGAGCTTCTCTGTGAAGGCGCGGACCTCCCCGGTCAGCCGGGCCTCTCGGTTCGCCGTCTCCTGTTTAGGGGTTTAGGGTCTTAGGATCTTAGATATTTTTTGTTGATGGGCTCTTTTCCATCTGTGTGTAGGGTTTAGGGTTTAGGGTCTTACGGTTCAGCGTATATATAGGGTTTAGGGGTTTAGGGTTTAGGGTATAGGGTTTCGGGTTTGAGGTGTAGGGGTTTAGGGTATATATGGGGTTAAGGGGTTTAGGGTGTAGGGTTTATAGGGTTTAGGGTTTAGGGTGTAGGGGTTTAGGGTACGTATATAAAGGGTTTAGGGGGTTAGGGTTTAGGGCTTATGGGTTTAGGGGCTTAGGGGTTTATTTGTCAAGGGGTTAAGCGTATATATATATATATATAGGGTCTTAGGGTCTTAGAGTTTAGGGTATAGGTTTAGGGCTTAGGGCTTAGGGCTTAGGGGTTTCGGGGTTTAGGGTTTAGGGTCTTAGGGTTCAGGGTTTAGGGGTTTTAGGGGTTTAGCGTTTAGGGTTTAGGGGTTCAGGCTTAGTTCGTTTAGGGTATAGGGGTTTAGGGTTTAGGGGTTTAGGCCTGAAGGGTGTGGGGTTTAGGGTTTGAGGGTTGAGGGTTATGGGCTTAGGGTATTACGCAAAGGGCCCAAAGTGTCCAAGTAATAGTATAGCATATGCTTTTGTGGCCCAAATATCCACTAAGTAGCTACTATGCTGGTACTTGGACCCTAAGCCCTAAACCCTAAACCCTAGTTTATAAGGGTTGGGGCTTAGGGCTTCCGAGTTGGGGCTTCGGGCATAGAAGCACGGGGTTTAGGACGTGAGGGTTGGGGCTTCGGGCAAAAGGGTTAAGGGGTTTAGGGTATAGGGTATAGGGGTTTAAGGTTTAGGGCTTTAGGCCTTAAGGGTGTGGGGTTTAGGGTTCGAGGGTTAAGGGTTTAGGGTTTGGATGCAATGCTTCTCTTGTTTAGAGTTTAAGGGTTAGGGTGGAGGACTTTAGGCTGTGGGGCTTAGCGTTGAGTGTTTCAGGGCTTTGGGGCTTAAGGTGTACGGTTGGGGTTTAGGAATTAGGGTTTGGGGCTTAGGGGTAGGGCTTTGGCATATGATGGTTCACCTGTAACGAGGGACCCTAAAAAGGTTAGGTTCTTTCATGTCCAGGAAAGGGTTGGGGCTCAGGGTTTAAGGGTCGGGATTTTGGGTTTGAGGGTTTAGGATTCAGGGATTAGGATGCGTTTCTCCCGTTCAGGGTTTAGGGGTTGGAAGGGTTTGGGAGTTGGTGCTTCTGCTGTTTGGGATATATGAGGGTTGGGGTTTTAGGGTTTATGCCGTGAGGGTGTAGGGCTTAGAATTTTAAGGTTTAGGGGTTGAGGGTTGGGGCTTTCTAGCTTGGTAGGGTTCTTGCATTTAAGGATGGTGCAGTTGTTTTCCTCCAGAGTTTTGTAGAGGTACTAGAAGTATACAAGGGTGCTATCCAGGGCTGAGGGCATAAGGGTTCATATACCTGGATGGTATACTTAAGCCCTCGACGGGTCCCTATATAAGTAATTTTGGGCCAAAGTGCATATTTCGTGGACACACCGACCCTTCGGGGGCTCCATTAAGGACGTCCTTTAAGGGCAGTATATAGAGATTGCGTGATAAGGCTTGGGGCTTGGATGTACCGTCAGAGTTTCAGGACTCTGGGAATTGAGTTTAGGCTTTGGGGGTTTAAACGGTTTAGCGGCGATTAGGCTATCAGTTCTTCTTCGAAGCTGGTTGCTACATGGGAGTTTCCGAAAATTAGGGTTACCTTATTTGGGGGTCCTTATAATAAGGATCCTACTGTTTAGGGCAAATTTAGGGTACTAGATTTGGGTCCCCTATTTTCGGAAACTCCCACATTGTCGGGGGAGGGGGGGGGTACATGTGTAAGACTTTGGGACTTCTGCGATCGCGAGGGCTTTAGACATTCAGAGGTTTCGGTCTTGACGTTTTAGGGTTTAGAGGGTTGGAGGTTTTGCGGTGTTCAGGTTTCTGGATTCGCTTTTTTTGAGTGGTAGTTCCTGTTCACGATTCATCGTGGGGGAATCGAGTTTAGCAGTCCTTTCTCCCGTAGTTCCCGAAACTACCGTTCCTAAACCAGCCCTGGGTCGCAGGCCCCGAAGCGCCCCCCAAAACAAAAAGGTGGTAGGCGCTCTCCTCTGCCTGCATGCGGGTCGTGTTCCTGAGCGGCTCAAAAACACGAAAAGCTCAGTTCCTAAACTATACCTGCGGTTCCATGCAACTGAATGGTAATATAGGGGCCTCAATAATTGGAACAGGGTTTTGGTGCGCATATACTATAGTTATCATAAGGAACCCTCAAAATAGTATAGCTAATTCTTAAGGCCCCTACACCATAGAACCCTACTATAGATCCCTTATAGACCCCTTTAAGGAACCCTTTAAAGGAACCTCCAAAAGAGTATAGGTAATTATTAACGGCCGTGGGAGAGGCTCCTACACTGTGAACTTCCGGCCAAAGAACGCAGTACATGGGAGTTTCCGAGAATGAGGTTACTATTTAGGGTACTATATTAGAACCCCCTATTTTCGGAAACTCATGCATGGGTGAGGGTATGAACCGGACACGAGGGTATGAACCCAAACCAGGAACAACACGGACACATTCAACCCCTATACGCCCTCATTGCCCTAAGCTTGCAAGAAAACACAATCTCCAAACGTTGACACCGGACCCCCCCCTAAAAACTTAAACGCGACCCTGAATCCTAAATCCTGAACCCTAGTCAAACTAGAGCCTTTCGCCTCAAAACCCTCAGAAAACAAGCAGCGACGTTGACAAGATGCTTCGAACCGCCCCGTAGGGTTTAGGGTTTAGGGACAACAAACTCGACACCACCAACACGTTGAACCCTCAACCAAGGTGCAGCTCGGACCGTAGCAGCGTGGCGCTTTTCTCCGCCTGAGTGCTCTGAGAGCTCTGTTTGGAAGTTAAGTTTTAGAGTTTAAGGCTAACTTATCAGAATGACTCGTGCATGCTACTCCCGTAATCCTGCACGGGTCCATGTATCCATATAGAATGTCTCGCAAAACGTGCTCTGATGTCACTAACTATGGTACAGGAGCCCATTTAACTACGTATATCACTGTCTATCTGTTCTAAATATATCCATATAAGTATACATACAAACCCTTCAAGATCCACAGCTAAGGTCGCAGATTTTGCATGGACCGATTTGTGTTTCCTCTGGGACCGTCAAACAGTCCCATATTAGATATATAGGCCCTAAAGTGCGAATATATATATATATATAATAACTTAAGGCCAGCATATGTACCAGATTAGCACAGGGGTAGTTCTCGAAGCTAGGATCTCTTTTGGGGTCTTTTTGATAAGGGTACTAGTTTATGTTAGGGACCCAAACGGGGACCCTAATATAGGCAACTACCCTAAACCCTGAACTCCTAAATCCCTGAACCCCTCAACCCCCAGACCCTAAACCCCTAAACCCCAACCCCGAAGCCCCTAAGCCCCTAAGCCCCTAAGCCCTAAACCCCCAAACCCTAAGGCCCTAAACCCTAAACCCTAAGCCCCTAAACCCAAAGCCCCTCAACCCTGAGCCCCTTTACCCCTAAGCCCCTCAACCCTTGGGACTTAGGATTAGGGGGACCCTTGGGGATATAGACCCTCTCAATAAGGTCCCTTTTAAGAGAGCCAGCAGTGGGGTTCAGAAGGGGTACCCTTTAAGGGGTCTCCCGAATGATACTACCTAACCCTAACGGGTGAGCTCCCGGCGGCCAACATTCGCCTTTCCAGGTCTGCGGCAGCAGCCTCGAAGCGACGCGCTTCGGTGGTTTCGGGCTACATGGGCCCACCTGAAAATCCCAAAGCCTGCTGTTTTAAGGGCTTTAAGGCTTTAGGGCTTTAGGGGTTTAGGGTTTAGGGTTTTAGACCCTATAGGCCCGATAATTAAGGGGCCATAACTTCCTAACCTAACATGTTGTAGGGTTTCGGGAGCCCTGAAGGAGAAGACCCTCAAAGCCTAAGCGCTATTAAACCCTACCTGCAGGATGCTATCCTACCCCTTTTGTTAGGGTGCCTACTTTTCTATATACAGTGAACCCCAGAAAGTTGTATCCTACCCCTTTTGTTAGGGTACCTACTTTTCTATATACAGTGAACCCCCGAAAGTTGGAACATGGCTTTAGGAGGATTCGTGCTAGGATCCCTTATAATTTACCTTAAGGGCATGAGGAGAATGATGTTCCAACTTTCTGGCTTCTACTATATAACAGATCCTGACCATAAGACTAGGTACGCTAAAAGAAGGTGTAGGGTATGAGGTATGACCGTCAAGGTACTCAGAGGTTTATGGGACTTAGTAACTGGGGTTATAATTAAGGTAACTACACTTATATGTACCTATAACCCCAATTAGGGTACTTATAGCTGTACTTACTAAGTCCCATGAACCTCCAAGTAGACTCTCAGCCTCCAACACTAACCCAGAGGGTCCCACATACACTACCATTATGGAATTAGGTCCCCAAAACCAAAATAGGGATGGTTTTTTGGGGGCCTAATTCCATAGGTAGTGTATATGGACCCTCTGGGTAACAACACCTGTAAAGCCTAAGCCTCAAAAAGTCTATACTCTAATCCGCTAAACCCTCAACCCCAACCACTTATGGGAGTTTCCGAAAATTAGGGGTACCTTATTTTGGGGTCCTTATAATAAGGATCCTACTATCTAGGGTACTATATTAGGGCCCCCTATTTTCGGAATCCCCCTTATCGATCCCTTATGGATCCTTTTAAGCAACACTTTTAATTTGTAGCAACCCCTACAGCCTAAACCCGATCGCTTCACAGACATGCGGCTGTTCGCAGGTCCAGGCCATCGTTCAGCAAGGCCCTTAGGTCGGCCAGCTGCAAGCGGAGAGTTTCCACCTCCGGTTTAGGGCTTATAGGGTTTAGGCGGTTTAGGGTTGAGGGTTTACGGTTTGGTTTGAGGTTTAGGGTTTAAGCATCTTACCATGAGACCATGGCATTCAATGTGCGTCCCTTCCATATCTTTTGGTCTCAGAAGTCCTTAGACCAAGTTATGTTGGTTTGCACCGCGGGTTGTGGGTTTAGGAATTTAGGCATCGATGCATATAAAGTGCATCACTGAGTTATCTGAGGTTAAGACCGTAGACCTAAAAGTCCTCACCCAGCTTCCTACTTTCTCGACTTCTGCAAACCATACCACTTGTGAATGGTGAAAGCTTATTTGACGAGTACGGTCCCAGCTGGCTAGTGAATTTGTCGGAAGTTGCAAACACCCCTACACCCTCAACCCTAAACCTTAAACCCAGAATTCTAAACCCTACCTGGACCCTCAAGAACCTACCTTTTTGGGGTTCCGTAATATGATTTCTTCACACAAGTCCTAAAAACGGTAGGTTATTCGGGGTTAAGGTAAACCCTGTATCCTTCAACAAGCTCTAAAGCCCGAAAACCGTCAACCGGAACGCACGCAAGCCCTTCTTAAGACCCATTACAGCCCACTTCCTGGGTCGAGGCAGTCTGGGGTGTGGGGTTTGGGGTTTAGGGTTTAGGGTTTAGGGATTAGGGAGATTAGGGTTTAGGGTTTAGGGATTAGGGTTTAGGGTTTAGGGATTAGGGTTTAGGGGCTTAGTTTGTTTAGGGTTGGGGGTTTAGGGTCTGGGATGAATCCCCGCTGTCCCTATACCGCAGATCCGGAACCCCAAAGCCTGAACCTTCAACTAACCAACTACCAAGGCTTAGAAACCCAACTTTTAGGGCTTAGGGCTTGACCGACTTCCCTGGACGAAAAGCCAAAAGACTATCTGCAGTTGCAGACCATTAGGCTTCCATTAAGGCTACGTTGAGCGTAATCGTAAACCCTCAACAAACCCGAAACCCTCCTTATAGAAGCCGCGCAGAGCCCTCATAGAACCGGTGCATAAATCCGAAACCCGAACCTAGAAAAACCTGGCGACTCCTAGAACCCTTGGCTCCCAAAGCGATCTCCACCGGACAAGATGTCAGAGGTTCAGGGAGAATTATGATCCAGCTTCAGGTTCTCGGGCAACTAGGCAACCCTAAACCCTAGACCTTAAACCCTAAACCCCAAACCCCTGCTTTCAAGGTCACCCTGGACTTCGGCCTTCACAGATCCTGCTTTGGGTGACATGATGAGAAGCTAAAGCCTCATATATCCACCATGACACATTTTTGACGCGACACATACTAAAAAAAAACGTAGTGCCGCGTAAACTCGCATAGAACCACACAGAAACCTAAACAGCACTCATGAAGCCCGCCTGAAATCCTATACAGACCCTGGCCGTCCTGGAAACCATCGGAAGCCAAACCCTAAACCCTAAAACCACCTCGCTCTTCGTGCGCTGCATGAGGCGGCTCTCAGAGAGTGCCATGAGCTCCTACCATAGGGTTAAGGGGTTCAGGGTTTGTGGTTCTTAAAACCTACTGTTTCTGACCCTATAGTTAAGGGGCTTGAACCTACTATGTTTTACGGTTTGGGGCTAGAGGTAGGGTGTAACTGTTGTAAGGTTATGGGGTTTTATAGGTGCTGATGCGGCCTGAATACTTAGAATAGACGATTGGGGTATCTTCCACTGCAGTTGCAATGAATAACTCAAGTGTAAGGGATTACTGGCTTCAACATTACCTTACTTCCGTCAGGCCGACTCAGGGTCTAGGGTTCCTGATGGTTTGAAGGCAAGCTTAGAGGGATTCGGATTACAGTTACAGGAATTATAGGGTTAAGGGTTTTTGGTTTGGGGCTTAGGCCATAGGGTTCTTCGAACTCTGACAACTAGATCGCTCCAACAGTGAAGGCCGCAGTGGATATCCGTACCTAACAGCAGGTCTAACTACTCAAAGCCTGAAACCTAAACCCTGCAAATATCCGAACTCTACACCTGTCAACTTAGGACAAGCGACCGAGACAATAACAACCCTAAGCCCGAAACCATCCTAAACACACCCGAACCGAATCTGATCATGAAACGCTCAGGCTTCGTCATAAATCGCGAACCGACGAAAATGGCCCGCCTCCACAAGCTCATGAGGGTTTAGGGATTTAGGGGTTGTGCGTTTCCGTATTCGAGTTGTATAAACAAGCCTACTGTCGCATCTCCCCTGCTACCCGACTCTACTCCATGACTGCAAAATCACTGCAAACTAGTGATGACGTCGGAACCATTAATAAAGGTATCACCATGCGGTCCCAACGTAATTATACTTCGACATGCCAAAACCCTTCTGGTAACCTTCATAGCAAAGCCAGGAGAACCTCTAAACAAGCGCCCGCATTCAAAGCTCAACCTTTGAGCCTCCGAAAACCTCCGTGGAGGCTCATGCGCCTTAGTGAGTTTAATTACAAGTACCTTACCTGCCAATATATCTAAGTACTAGTATAGCTACCCTGTATCCCCAAACCCTACAAAATAGTAGGATGACCCCTTAATTAGAGGGTCTAACCCCTAAAACGGTAGGTTTCTGGATCCCTAGGACCTTAAACCCTAAACCCTAAACCCGAAACCCTTAACCCTAAACCCTTATTTCTCACCCTAGTTACCTTTAAGGAAGCCCCAGGCTACGACACCATCGATCCTCAGCCCAAACAGCCTCAACCCTAAGCTTTGAACCCTCAACCCTAAACCCTTAAAGGCTCCCTTAAAGGAACCCTTAAAGGCTCCCTTAAAGGAACCCTTAAAGGCTCCCTTAAAGGAACCCTTAAAGGCTCCCTTAAAGGAACCCTTAAAGGATCCCTTAAAGGTTCCCTTAAAGGATCCCTTAAAGGTTCCCTTAAAGGATCCCTTACAGGAGACCTCAAGGAATGCCTGTAGATTCAGCCCCAAGCTGCATCTGTAGACCCCTCAAAACGACATATATATATATATTTATATTTATATTTATATTTATATATAAGCAAAATTCAGGATGGGGATATCCCAAAAAAACCCTGAGAGTCAAGCCCATAACGCAGGGATATTCCTATTAAAAATGCTTATGCTTATGTCCTGCTTTGTGTGCCTAAGCTGGACTTTGAAGTAACCAGGGAGAAAAAAGTATAGACTTTTATTTCATAATGGTTCCTTAAAGGAACAGGTACCAAAAAAAGTATTCAAGTATGGTACTCCAGAACCCAGTAAGTGAACCTCCTCTCCTGCACCTCCGTCATGGCCGCACGAGGGCTGCTTTCCAGCTCCAGTCCCGAAGCCATACGCTCCTCTGTGGAGTGGTTCCCAGAGACTCCAACATCCCTCAAAGGGATACCTAGGAGTTCCTTAAAGGGATCCTTGAAATGGATCAGTAGGGTTTAGGGTTTAGGGGACTCCAATATCCCAGAATTAAGGAATTTTCCTTAAATCATATTAGAGGTCCTACTATATTTTAACGTATATTCCTTAATTCAGGGATATTTCAGTCTCTAAGTTTAGGGCCGTCTTGGACCCTAGAGATGACTTTCTGATCCTCAGGAGCTTTAGGTTTTAGGGCCAGCGGCCCGGCGCATTGTGTTCCTTCTTCAATCAGGGCTCCCTTCATGCTTGTTGAACTAGAGTAGAAGCCAGAAAGTTGGAACATGGCTGTAGGAGGATTGGTGCTAGGATCCCCTATACTACTCTACCTTAAGGGCATCAGGATATTGATATTCCAACTTTCTGGCTTCTACTGTAGGCCTTCCGAGCCACAGTTTGAGGGCAACCGGAGCTTAGGATTTATAGGGCTTAAGACTAATTACAATGATTTCTTAGGAAGCTTTTGGTGCAGTACTTGAGAAGTCAGCACTGAAGCAACAACAATAACCATGCGAACCACTTTCCAAGGAAGCAACAGTTCACAAGTGGAGTGTGCAGGCTGCACCACGGATCTGGTTTAGAACTTAGGGTATGGCGCTTAGGATTCGGCGCTGGGTGCTACACGATTTGGGAGTTCCCGAAAATAGGGGAGCCTAATATAGTACCCTAAATAGTAGGATCCTTAATATAAGGACCCAAGAATAAGGTACCCCTAATTTTCGGAAACTCCCATTTAGGGCTTGTGGTTTAGGGGTTCGTCATCAGCGACAGCCGAGCCCACAAGCACAAGTTCGTCATCGGGCTTCAGGGCTTTGGGTTTAGGGTTTTTAGGGTTTAGGGTTTAGGGTTTATAATACATAAGGTTTAGGGTTTGGGGCTTAGGGGTTAGGGTTTCGGGTTTTGTGTTTAGGGTTTGGGGTACGCTTATTCGGCATTCTGTTTCTAGTGAGGGGCATGTAAAATTTACCTAGGAATCCGAAAACCTACGTACTGCTTTAGGGGGTTATACCCTGTAGCCAAGGGGTCGTGGCCTAACTTTCCGTAGGGCTTGGGGACACATGTAATATAGGGGCCAAACCAAAAGCCAATATTATTCAACCCTAAACCCTACACCCTGAACCCCTAATCCCCAAACCCTAAACCCCTTAACCCTAAACCACTAAACCCAGAGCAGCTATTATACTTGTACAGCAACCAGCCGGAGATGACTCCAACACTCTGCCGTTGGAGGCGGTGAGCAGCACGGCAGTTTGGCAAGTCCATCTCATAATAGGGGCCTTAATAATTAGAATAGGGTTCATTTTAAAAGGGTCTTTAAGGGAAGGGCTATTATAAGGATTTAATGTAGGGCCTTAGTAATTAGAATAGGGTTTTGGGGGCCCATTATACTAAATTATAATAAGGCACCCCAAAAATAGTATTGGTAATTATTTAGGCCCCTATAGTACAATTTCATTGGCCACCTGCCCAGTGTGTGACCTGACATGCACTATGTCCGGATTGACACGCGGATTAGCCGTGCAACGGGCCTGGAAAAGGTTGTGGCGCACCTGCGGAACCTGGTTGGCCCCAGATGCACCACAATGTAGGAACCTGACTAAGAAACCCTGGGCCTGTAACCTCAAGATAGTAACTAGAATCCATATTAAGAACCCTGATAAGGGCCCAAGGTTTCTTAATCAGGGGTCCTACATTACCATAGTACCCTTATAGATCCCTTATAGTAACCCTTATAGACCCCTTTAACGGAACCCTAATAAGGGCCCAAGGTTTCTTAATCAGGGTCCTACATTATCGACCAGTGGCCTGACGAAGGGCAACCTGACAGTCCACGAGGAATTGCACCGAAAGCCCAGCTAGGACTTGTAACCTAGGGGCCTTAATAATTAGAATAGGGTTCCCTTTAAAAGGGATCCTTAAAGGGGTCTATAAGGGATCTATAACAGGATAGATAGATATATATATAGGGGCCTTAATAATTAGAATAGGGTTTGGGGGCCCCATATACTATAATGATAGCAAGGAACCCCAAAACAGTATAGGTAATTATTGAGGCCCCTATATTACTGCCCATGCAAATGCCCGGAGCAGAGCACTTTGTTCCCCTCCCAGCGCGGAGTGGTTGCAAACTTCAACAAGGCAAGTGTCCATCTCATCGACAGTGACTCTGTCACCCGCCCATCCAATGATGCACAACTCATTGTCCTCGAGTACAAGAAAGAACCAGGAGCTGTGTGTGCCATCATAGGACCCATCAGTGTAGATGTGAAGGGCTTCAACCTCATGCACATTCCTGTGTTTTTGCAAGCGCCTGTCCTGTCAAGGAACAGCATACCCCAGACCATATTCGTGTCGTGAGCATAAATACCACCACCACTAAAATCTTAAAAAGAAAAGCCCTGAAACCCTCAACAAAGAACAGCCTCAACAGCCAAAGCCAATGAACACAAACACCCTAAACCCTACAAAACCCTATAAAACCCTATAATAAACCCTAAACCCTAAACCCACCATAGAACCTTAAAGCCCTCGAAGCACTAAAACCCTAAGATTGGCACCGGGGGGCCGAAGGCCTCCCAGATCAAGGGCGACCCCCCACAGGAGGCATACTGTGGGAGTTTCCGCAACGTAGGGGTACCTTACTTTGGGGTCCTTATAATAAGGATCCTACTATTTGGGGCACTTGTTGGTAATTATTTAGGCCCTTCTATTACCCCAGAGCCGAGTGTGAGAGCTCAGAACGAAAGCTACATTTTCCCAGGTTGGCACCTTAAAGCTGCCCCGACAAAGTACTCGTAAATAAATCCTCTGAAGCCCAATAACGACAAGTCGGCACATGCTTAAAAGGTTTACCTACCCATAGGCTCCATAGTAGTTCCTTATTGCGGGGTACCTTATAGGATTCTAAATATGAAGCCCAAATTTTAAAAAAGGAACTACTATGAAGCCTACGGGCTGTTTCTGTGACTCCACTGCAAATGCATTGCTGCATAACAAAACGTTAAACAGCCTAGACCGGATAAACTGACGTTGTGGTTTGGAGTGACTCCCGAAACCCCTAAACCCCAAACCCTAAACCCCTCAGCCCTAACCCCTGAACCCTACCAGCACCCCCCAACTACCCTCTATCATAACCTGATTACCCACTATTAAGGACCATAAGGGCTCTACTAAAGGGTACTTGGGGGGTGCTGGTAAACCCAAAACCCCTAAATCCCTAAAAGAACCAGTCCCCCTGCTCCTGGAGGGTGCGCATAACGTCCTCCAAAGAAGAGAGATGCCTTTCGCGTAGGGTCTGGGGTTTAGGGGTTTAGGGTTTAGGGTGCTGTTGAGGTTTTGGGATTGGTTTTTTTTGAGCTCCTTCTACCATCTGCAATACTGGTGCCACAGTCAGGTCGTCAGGGCTTCGGGCTTGTATAGGGCTGAGGGTATAGGGGCTTCAAGAGTCTAGAGTCGAGGGATTCACGGGGTTTTGAGGTTAGGGTTGTGCGTTTGGCGCTGCCGTTGTTTGTATATGAGGGTGCTTCGGGGAGGGCTTAGGGGATACATTTTGTATCCGGGGCGAAGACATTGGCATGAGACACTATACTCTAAGAATGTTCGGTAGCAAGCCTTTGTGCAACTTGGTTCCTCAGAAGTTGGTTCAGAAACCTAAACCGTCTTTATCTTTACAACATAGACCTCAAGCTTTAAGCCCGAAATCCCTACGCGGACACTACTGACATCTGTGAACACGATAACAGGTCGTGCCAAAAATCCTAATACTCCTGTCACAGCACATGCAGCGCCCGTACTGGGTGGTAGGTGGTAGGTGGTTGGGGTAGTGGCAGCAGTAGTAGTAGTAGTAGTAGTTGTAGCAGGAGTAGTAGTAGTAGTAGTGGTGGTAGTAGTAGTAGTAGTAGTAGTAGTAGTAGTAGAAAAGTAGTGGTGGTAGTAGTAGTAGTAGCAGTAGCAGTAGCAGTAGTAGTAGTAGTAGGTGGTGGTGGTGGTGGTAGTAGTAGTAGTAGTAGTGATAGGAGTAGGAGTGGAAGTAATGGTCGTAGAAGTCGTAGGAATAATCGTCGTCGTCTTCATCATCATCATCATCATCATGTGCCTTGGTAGGAGTAATTCCAATCAGCAGGAGCTATAGCAGAAAACAAAAAAGGTGTAGGAGCATGGGCAGGAGTAGGCGCGGAGGCAGCACTTGAGGAGTTGTGACTGTGGCAGTAGCCGTGTCAATGCCCATCGGACAAACAAAACCTCTCTGTGGTCTGCCGTTGCACTGGAAGTAGAGTACGGACGCGTGGCTTGTCCCTTAAACCCTAAACTCAAACCTCCAACCTAGGCCCTATGTATTACAAGGCAGTTCGAGTCGAAGCCCGTAAACCCCTAATATAGGGGCCTAAATAATTACCAATACTATTTTGGGGGTTCCTTATTATAACAACTATCGTATAATATACCCCCAAACCCTATTCTAATTATTCAGGCCCCTATACTAATCAACCTCATTAATTTAAAAGACAGCTCGACCACTGAATTGCTTTATTACCCAAACTCTGCAGCCATCGCCCTAGACTCCACACGCGAATGTCCCAACATGCAGACCTAACTTCCGAATCTCTAGCCTCAACCCCAGATACCGATCCCAGACGCCCTATGAAGTACTATAGGGGCCATAGGTTTTTTGGGCCCCTTATATTATAACTTAACGATCATCATGACCCCCCCCAAAAAAAATAGTATAGGTAATTATTAAGGCCCGTAGAGTATGTACACCTTGGCTAGAAACGTTTTTCTCAGTGGTACCTGGCTAAAATACATTCACAAGGACCCTTAGGGAGGCAGGGGGAGGGGGGAAGGGGGTCTTAATACCCATACTAAGGACCTAGTAAGGCCTATTTAAGGATGTATAGTCCCCTACGCCCCTCCCCTACCCCCCTAAGGGTCCCTATAAGTACATGGGATCTGAGACTTGGCCCGGAGCTTCTGCATCGTGTCATTCTTGGCTGCCAGTGTATGGGCTGTCATCTTCCTCGGGAGCAACCCATAGTTCTTAACAGCCCTAAAGGTCCATGTGTACCGAAACAGGGTTAAATTAAGGGTTTCTTTAAAGGGTTCTATAAGGGTTCTACGGGGTTTAGGGTATAAGGGTCCATGTACCCAAATAGTATATACATTGGCCCCAAAGTACCTATATGGGGACTACTTTAAGGCCAATTTATATACTGTTTGGGTACATGGACCCTTCTGGATGCTTCAAACATCTCGGAGCTAGGTGGCAAGTCATGATGTCATTAAGCCTAAACCCTAAACCCCCAAGCGCCTGAACCCTAATCCCTAGAGCCTTAAGGGGGGATCAGTTTCAATTGCACTTCTTTGTCCAGCGTTGAGCTATCTATTTCGGGACGCGATGCAGAGCAGCTAGACCTGCCAATACAAGGTAATATAGGGGCCTTAATAATTAGAATAGGGTTCCCTGTAAGGGATCATTAAAGGGGTCTATAAGGTACCTATAATAGGTTCTATTTATAGGGGCCTTAATGATTAGACTAGGGTTTGGGGGCCCATTGTTATACTATAATCATAATAAGGAACCCCCGAAATAGTATTGGTAATTATTTAGGCCGCTATATTAACTAATAAGGATTGGGCTGCATGTAGGCTTGAAGTGAGAGCTCACTACATGTGGCACAAAGAAATGCAAAGACCAGGCAGAGTGCTTGTCAAAATATGCCAGAGCAAACATGTAATTCTGTCTTGAACTCCTGAACCCAACCCCTACCATCAGTGCTCTGGAACCTGGCTTACGAGAAGTAGCCGCTGATTGCAACGACCCTGAACCTTCCTCATGGAACTTTTCAGCTGAGCTTCTGAGACTCTGCTTGCTGGTGCAGCACCTGTCGTACTGAAGAAGCGAGGATAAAGGCTACGAAAATCACAGCTTGAAACAGTTAAGGGGTTGGGTTAGAGCATGGCTCCGGCTTCACGATTTTGGGCTCATGACAAAATCAAGGCCATGCGCATTTGTATGCAAGTGTATACACGTATTTCTTTTATGTGTATCTATATATATATATATGTATATGTATATACATATGTACGAACGTGTATTCACAGGCAAGGCAGCACCAAAAACCATAAACCATCATCAGTGCATGCATATATACACATACATGTTTGCATGAACACGGGCAATTTGTTGGGTGTAGCAAGCAAGCAAGCAAGCCAGCGGGCGAGCGATCCAGCGAGCAGGCAAGCAAGCAAACATGCATGCCATCATGCTAGCATGCAAGCGAACGAGCACACATGAGCATGCACACAAAGTATGTTACATGTATCGAGGTGTGTCAGTATGCATGCACAGATGCATGGATGCATGGATGGATGCATCAAAGGAAGGAAGGATGAATGTATGGGTGGATGGATCGATGGATGAAGGATGTGTGCATACATGTGCATGTAAATATGTATATGTATATGTTTGGTTAGTTGTCTTCATGTATATGTACGTTTAGATGTACATCTGCATGTGTGTGCTTGTGTACATGTACGTGAACGTGTATGTGTACGTGTGTGTGTGTGCGAGAACCGTACAAGTCATGTGTGTAGGTATGTGTTCGGGTACGCGTCTGTATGCGTCTGTGTATGTGCCAGGATGCGTGCAGAAGTGCATGTTTATGTGTATGTTTATTGAGATTGCTGTAGTTCTGTCTGTATGTATCTATGCCTTCATGAATGTGTGTCATGTGGATGTGTGCATGTCTCTATGCCTATGCAAATATGCGCGTGATTTCTGCTGTATTAGCTGTGTTCAGCAAACACGTTCCTCTTCTGGCGTTTTTTGGCTTTTCGGTTGAATAGGTTTAGAACTTTTCTCCGATTGCTTCTCGCGCATCCTCGGTGACTCCTTGTAGCCTCCATGTGGTACGGACTGTGTCTATATTTCAACAACTGGTGAAACATTCCGGTTTGTGCTTCCATGTGGTTCCTAACCCTAAACCCTGAGCTCTAAACCCTAAACCAAACCCAAAGCTCTGAACCGAAAATCACAAAAACAAAGCACGAACTAGGGACTTCCAAGGCTCCAGAAAGGTACCCTCTGCGAGTTGTTGGGTCGGAATGTCATTCAACTGGGGGCCTTAATGGCTAGAATAGGGTTTTGGGGTAAGCTATACTAGAATTATAACAAGGAACCCCGCCAAAATAGTATAGGTAATTCTTAAGGCCCCTACATGATACGAGCCAGAGAGTTTAAAGGCTACCTACTCAGACTCAGTTGCTATGTGCTCCTGCTCAGCACCAAAATTGTAAACTTAAAGCTGAAAGACGGAGAGGCGGAAGTCAACACACTACATGTTGTTCAAATCATACTGAACAGCACTACTGTCGCCACCGTCGGTAGCAGATCCCCAGGTCACGACGGAACCATCGGCAAGGATGGCAGCAAAAGCGTTGCAAGTGGCTTGGATGTGCTGGACATGCTTCAGCTGATCCTGCACGGCATTGCTGTCGCCCCCATAGGATAAACGACCCCAGGTCACGACCGATCCATCACCGAGAATGGCAGCAAAAGCTCCGAAACGGGTGGCCTGGATCTGCTGCACATTCTTCAGCTGATCCTGTACGGCACTGCTGTCACCCCCACCTTTAACACCACCCCATGTCACAATCGATCCATCACCAAGAATGGCAGCGAAAGCCGCCCATGTGTTTTGGATCTGCTGCACATTGATTAACTTGTCCTGCACAGAGCCACTGTCACCACCAAAGCGAGCATCACCCCAGGTAACGACAGATCCGTCGCCAAGACTGGCAGCAAAAGCACCGTCAGAGGCTTGGATGTGCTGCACAGTCTTGAGCTGATCCTGCACGGCACCAGTTCTACCACCCAAGCGTGCGTCGCCCCAGGTCACGACGGATCCATCACCAAGAATGGCAGCAAAAGCCCTGCGAGTGGCTTGGATCTGCTGCACATTCTTCAGTTGATCCTGCAGAGCTGTACTATCTCCGCCCTGGTCTGCACGACCCCAGGTCACGACGGATCCATCGCCAAGAATGGCGGCAAAAGCACGGTCAGTGGCTTGGATGTGCTGCACATTCTTCAGCTGATCCTGCACAGCAGTACTGTCACCTCCTTCGTGAGCCTGACCCCAGGTCACGACGGATCCATCGCCAAGAATGGCAGCAAATGCGCTTTGAAAAGTATCTCCGGAGGTTTGGATATGCTGCACATTCTTCAGCTGAGCCTGCACTGCACCACTGTCGTCACCATGCAGACTAAGACCCCAGGTCACCACGGATCCGTCGACAAGAATGGCGGCAAAAGCGTATGTAGAGGCTTGGATCTGCCTCACGTTCCTTAGCTGATCCTGCACGGCACTACTGCCACCACCACGGTCAGGATCACCCCAGGTCACGACAGATCCGTCACCAAGAATAGCAGCAAACGCGTCGTCAGTGGCTTGGATTTGCTGAACATTCTTCAGCTGCTCCTGCACAGCTCTACTGTCACCACCGTGCGCAGCATCACCCCAAGTCACGACGGATGCATCTCCCAAAAGGGCGGCACAAGCGAAAGGCGTGGACTTGATCTGGACACTGTGCAAGAGCAAGGTCAGTGAGGCGCCATCTCTCACGTTGGCTCGCTTAAGCTGTAAGCCTTCCTCCAAAGGGTTCCCAAATGAGTCGAGGAGCTGCCCCCGTTTCACTCCAAGTTCGGTCTGTGCCCGGCGCTTCAACGTTCCAACCTTCTCATGCGAGTCGGCAGTCACGGTAGCTGTCTTACCACTGAGCAGTCCAACTGTCACGGTAATCGATGTGTTGCCGCCCATAAGGAATCGGCGGCAGCCTTCGAAACACGAAGAATACTGCTGGTAGCCACACACCTGAATTCAGGGTTTTGTAAACTAGGGCCTTAGTGGATCAGGGTGTTGGGTATTAGGACTTAGGACCCTAAACTCAGAACCGCAAAATCCTATAACCCAAAACCCTAAACCCTAAACCCCTAACCCAAAACCCGAAAACCCTAAACCCCTAAACCCTAAGCACTAAAATACACCCTAAACCCCAATCAACGGTTGAAACCATGGGCCCCTAGTATGGGCCCTTAACCCTGGGATCCCTAAATACCTACTATATACTCTACAACGACTCTCAAGGGTCCCTAGAACCCCCTCAAAAAGGCCTAAGGGTCCATACGGCTGATGGACAAAATCCAGCATTACCCATAATAAGGAACATACCGTAATTCCCATAGTTTAGGGTCCTTAAGGTAATGCAGGATTTTGTCCATCAACCGTATTAGGGCCCATACATCTAACCTTAGACCCAAAGCCTTCAACCCGGGGGTTTTAGGTTTTGGTCCGAGCTCGGCCTTCCATGTCTTGGCTTTCTCCGAACCCAAGCCGTGGATGCAATATCATAAGTTATAATATACTAAAGTATATTAACATGCATGGCAGCATATTATATGGCATATGATGATACATACTATAGTACTTAGTGAAGTATCGTCACCCAAGTCCGCTACTGAACAACCCAACTTCCACCGTAGTCGACATCTGAGCTGATGTACAAGTTGCGCTGCGGGGCACACACGACAACGATTAGGATATGCAGGATTTGCAGGATATAGTCTAGTCCGGGTCCCAAACATGTACCACAGCCAAACGTCAAGTGCGTGACTGCCGGAACCATGCCAGTCATCTGCAAACTCCTCGAAGCTCTAAACCCGAAGC
This sequence comes from Symbiodinium sp. clade A Y106, assembly GCA_003297005.1. Lineage (NCBI taxonomy): Eukaryota > Dinophyceae > Suessiales > Symbiodiniaceae > Symbiodinium > Symbiodinium sp. clade A. The sequence continues at coordinate 130,786 of BGNK01001050.1, forward strand.
TTTCTCTAAACCCTGAACCTAAAACCCTGCACCCTAAACCCAAAGCCCTGATAAGATCACGATACGGTTGATGATATAAACCCTACACTACCCATAATAAGGAATGTACCATAATTCCCACAGTGTAGGGTCCTTAAGGTAATGCAGGGTTTATATCATCAACCGTAGGATCCTTATTCCAAAGGTTGGAACCGGATCAAGGCCAAATCCCGCCTCCGTCGACCTGCCTACAAACCTGAATACAAACAAACCCCAAACCAAACACATGTCATATGTATATTATCTGTGTATAGGTCTATCTATCTGTATGTATTATATTATACTACTGTTATACTATGTGATGTATCTGGGCGTATATGAATATACACACAACTTCAAACCGATGCACATCTGTGCACACACACCCTGTTGTCGATTTGTGTGCAAGTGGCACGTTCACCGAACGCAAGCCATCCGAAGAATAAACAACATGTATGTATGTATGTATGTATGTATCTATATGTCTATATGTCTATATATATACTATAACATACATGTGTATATATATATATATATATATTCTGTTACATAACTATGTATAACTGTAACTGACTATATATTTTGAATACATACCAAAACACAGATCCGTACAAGCAAGGACCTACCTGCCTGCCTACCTGCCTGACCGCCCGCCCGAGAGCCTGCCTGTAGATGTTGAAATTTATTCCTAGGACTCGGTTTACGGGCTGTGGGGATCTATAAGGGTTCTATAAGCGAGCTTTGGGTGGTTCTGGGGTTTGAGGGTTTAAGGTTTTCGGGTTATGGGGGGCCTGGTGGGGGTTTTCAGTGTTGTGCTAAGGGTTGACTAGACCCAAGAGCAGCCTCGGAATAAAAGGGGTGCCCTTTGTGGTTTAACGGGGCTTATAAGGGAACCTGAACCCTAAAAAAGGGAATAAGGGCCTACTCTGGTCCTAGTATACAAACAGTACCTACCTTGGGGTCTAATGTTTTTAGATGGTAGATACTTTGCCCTGAAGTTCCATGCACTCAAATAGTATATACTTTGGCCCCAAAGTACCCACATAGGGACTACTTTGAAGCCAGAGTATATACTATTTGGGTACGTAGACCCCTAGGGTGTGAGCTATGTGGAGCCCAATGGTGTTGACAGGGTACAGGTATGTGGATCTGAAGCGTCAACTGAGAAGTCATCCCAGCCCATATATCTTAGGCAATCAACCTCGATTCCCGAACTTCGCACCGGACCTAAGTGAGAAACCGAAAAAGCCCTCACCGGAAGACCTGCACCGCATATCCTAAGTTTGGGATTTATGAGGCCTTCCACTCTTCCACCTACAGCTCTATAACCCTATGGCCCAGCATCACACCTGGAGCTGCGTTGCGAAGTCGTTCATGCGCAAGCCGGCAGCGTCGTGGAGACTCTGTGAATGCTGCAGGCTATCCAGCCACTCCTGGCCGGTAGTCGGCCCTAGATCATGCCAAAAGGTTCCAAGTACCTATATGGTAGAATCTAGGGTTTCTGAACTGGGCTTTTAAGTAACCAGGGAGAAAAAAGTATAAACTTTTATTTCATAAGGGTTCCCTTAAGAAAAAAAGTATTAAAGGATGGTACTCCAAAGCCCAGTGAATGAATTATCATGATTTGGGAAAGTATCCTCACAGCGGTACCTAACCCTAAACCCTAAACCCTAAACCCTAGGGCCCTTTTACAACCTGGGCTCCTACAGTTCGGTACGGTCTCGTAAAAGTCTTATGAACACCTTTCCCTAAGAGTCCATATACCCAAACAGTACATTCCCTAAGGCTCCATGTGCCCTTATGGTATATACTTAGGCCTTAAAGTACCTATATAGGGACCCCTTTAAGGCCTAAGTATCTACTATAAAGGCACATGGAGCCTTTGGGATTATATACACTGGCCCTAAAGTATCTCCATAGGAATTGCGTTAAGGCCGAAGTATATATATATATATACTATTCGGGTACATGGACCCGTGGGGATTTCTAGCACAAGCATAAAGGGCCCGTACACGGGAGATTCCAGGAAACTGCCTACCCGCCCATCAGGGCCCACGTACCAAACTAGCACGGCTGCAACTATACCCATAGTACTAGTAAAACCTACTCTGCTCTCCGAATTACAGCTTAACCCTATGCGTCCATGTACCCAAATCGTATATACTGGCCCTTAAAGCAGTCCCCATATAGGTAGTATAGGGCCAAAGTATATGCTATTTGGGTACATGGACCCTTATGGTTAAGATTCAAACGGAAGACCTACCTTGCATGGGCTGTAAAGTTTAGAGTTAGGGTTTAGGGTTTAAGGTAAAGTTAAAAGACAATATCTACTTTGTTGGCCTCTCGAGCTTATACGTTAGCCCCAAACCCTACGACATAGTAGACTGTGATCCTTGTATTCTAGGGCCTAGCCATTACCCTAAGGCTCCATGTACCCATATAGTACATACTTAGGCCTTAAAGTACCTATATGGGAACCCCTTTGAGGCTTAAGTATCTACTATAAAGGTACATGGAGCCTTTGGGTTAAATTGAAACCCTAAACCCTGAACCCTACGGTTTCCGGATCCAGCGGATATGGGAATCTTAAACCCTAAACCCCAAAGGCGTACCCTAAGGGTCCATGTGTACCGAAACAGGGTTCATTTAAGGGTTTCTTTAAAGGGTTCTATAAGGGTTCTATGGGGTTTAGGGTATAAGGGTCCATGTACCCAAATAGTATATACTTTGGGCCCCAAAGTACCTATACAGGGAGTATTTTGAAGCCAAAGTATATACTATTTGGGTACATGCACCCTCAGGGATTGGGATCCTAACCCCTACACCCCAGAGGGTTGGGGGGCTTTCAAACTGGATCCCCGTAGTACCGTCATGGCAACCCTAAACCCTAAACCTTTCAGGAACCCCCCCCAGATCTTCCAAAATCCCTTAATATGGAAATCTACCTTTGTACGTACATGTTAAGGTTTAGGGTTTAGGGAAACCCTAAGCCCTAAACTTTTCAGCCCTAAAACCCTAAAGTAGGATCACTGGTATGATTTCAGGTCTATTCCTTAATTCTGGGATCTTGGAAGGTTTGGGCGTTCGCAGGACGATATCCTGATGTAGAGCCTGCGTGTTTTTTTCGGGACACCAAAGCCAAAAACCCCAAAGCCCCTGAACCCTAAACCATGCCTTGGGAACCGAAAACCTACCGTTTTAAGGGTTCTACCCTCTACTTCAGGGGTCGGAACCTACTATTTGGTCGTAAAACCCGAAACCCTAAACCCTGAACCCAAAGCACGGAAGATGAGGGTACTACAAAGTTTTATAATGGGGTTCCCGCTAAAGCTTCCTTTAATGGTGTAGCTAGCGCCTATTTAAAGGTTCATGGGACTTAGTAACTAGGGTTAGAAATAAGGTAAACATACTTACATAAAATTAGGTATTGTAGCCTAATAACTTTATAACCTTCATAAGGGAGCGGCAACTGTACTTACTAAAGGCCCATGAACCTCCAAGTAGGGTTTAGGGCTACAGAGTCTAAGAAACTACAGGTAAACCTTAATGTTTAGTGATCGTGCCGCGGCTGTACTACCCCAAATTCGTGGCTTAAAGTAAGCTGCTCGACTACTAACCCATACTAGGGATCCTACCATGTATTCCTCAATCAACGGATATTGGAGTTTCTAGGAAGTTAAGCTAAGACCAAAGTGCAGGCTAGATTCGTGCATGGACCCTATAAACTCGACTAATACCCTATTCGTAAAACTGTATAACGCCCAGAACACATCCGACAAAACCAAATGAAACCCTTTGAAGCGCTCTTAAACCCCGAACGAACAAACAAAACCCATACACAACTCATAGTACACGCCTAACCAAACTGTAAAAACACGCCAGTGGAAATGCCTTCTCAAACCTTCGCTAGAATATGCCACGAACGTTTAAACGGATACGAACCCCAAATCTAGATTTCCCTGTTCTACGTACCTCTTAAAGCTCCGGAGTCCTTCCCGCGGCTGCGAAACTGCTCGTCAGTAGCAGCCAGCATGGATTCGAGCGAGATGACCTTCCCAGCAGTCTCCCTAGAGGGTTGAGGCTTTAGGGTTTAAGGGCTACCTGTGGCCCCACGCCGTACAAACTAGTAGGTTCTGACCCCTTAAGTAGAGGGTAGAACCCTTAAACCGGTAGGTTTTCGGATCCCAAGGTAGGGTTGAGATTCAATGTACTAGGAGCCTCAATAATTAACACTACTATCTTGGGGGTTCCATACTATATTTACGGTATAATATACCCCAAAGCCCTACTCTAATTATTAAGGCCCCTATACTAATCAACCTCATTAATTTACAAGACAGCTCGACCACTGAATTGCTACTCTAATTATTAAGGCTCCTATGGAAGAGGGCTTCGGCTTTAGGTTTCTTAGTCGATGGAGGATTCAAGTTTTCAGGCTCAAGGGCTACCCGAAACCCTGACAACCCCAAAACCTTGAATCCTAGATCCCTCAACCCTGAGCCCTAAGCCCTAAGCCCTGAACCCTAGAATGTTCGAGTCGCGGGCTCGAGTCTTCTTGTCATTCAGAGTTCGGGGTCTGGCTGACACTCTGGCTTGAGAGCTTAAGCTTTGGGGTCTTAGGGCCTTAGGGGGTAAGTAAGTTTAGGGCTTCGGGATAGCGATCTGTCTGAGTCGAATGTCTTTTCATATTTTAAGAACTTGTGCATCCTTGCTACACAGCAACAGGTCCTGAACCCTAACCCCTAGTCAAACCAAAGCTTCCCTCAACCCTAAACCGTTCCGAGTCCTTGATTGCTGACGGCGACCTTTCATGGCTTTAGGGTTTAGGGGTTGCTTCTGGTTGCAGAGCTCTCGGACTTCAATGTGAGAGCTCAATCGCGAGGTTGCTACCTGACAGTTGGAGGCCTTAATTGTCCGAACTTCAAGGTGCAACCATCATAGCCCATCAGATCAGGATCTGCATGCTTTTGTACCTATACCATAAACCTCTGTTCATTCTCATTAAGCTTAAAAAGTTTACCCCTTCCTCCCAAAGCCTCAACAACCAAAACATCAGACCTGAATTCCCACACCCTTAGGGCCCCAAAAAAGCACAAAAGCAACAGTTATGATAGTGATATCCCATATAAACACCCTTATAATCCCCAAACCCTAACTGCAGAAACATATCAGACGGGCGGCGGTGGCTCTCATCGGCTCCAATCCCTGCGTAGGGTCCGGAGTGGGGTGCTGAGTTATAGAGTACCCTAGCCCAAAAAGGTTAACCTTTTCAAGTATTGTAGGAGTACATAAACCCGAAAAGGTTAAAGGGTACCTACTCAGCGACCAAGATATAGCATTTCAGATATACAGATCAAGATTCAACCTTTGCGGTTACGAGCCACTTCATTAAGGCTTGAAGGCTTAAGGACTACTTAAAGGTGCATGGGACTTAGTAACTGCGGCTATAAATGAGGTAACCATACTTATATAATCAATTTATAACCTTCATCTAAGGGAGACTGTCTGAGAGGGGTTCTCGGAAGGAAAGGCTTTCGTGGTTTAGGCGGTGTAGGGTTTAGGATCTGGTGTCAGAGCTTACGGAAGACTTGATAGGAACCCTTACAGCAACAATTGTTCGCAAGCTGTAAAGCAACGCTTCTAGGAACGTTTATAACAAGCCCTTCTGGCTAACCCTAGGCCCGGTAAGACCCTTATAGAACTCTCACAGGAACCCTTGAACCCTAAACCCACAGCCCTTAAAAACAATCCCAACAGTTCTTTCCAAGCCGCGCTCACGTCGTGCTGAGTGCGCTGTGGAACGGCTGCACATCGGTGCTTGTCCCCGCTTGCTAAGCGTGCTGATCGATGGTGCGCACATTGTTGGACATCCGTATCCTGTCCGGAACCTTGTGCTGAGGATGGCACTGTAAAAGCCAAGGCATGCGAGCACGCAAGCCTGTTTCTCGGATGTGGCACGCTTGATCGCTTCTTGCTTCCCCTCCTCGTTGGGCTGTTCTAGCCTGCGCCTTCTGCTGGCGGAGTTCGGAGCGACCTTTATGTGAGTAGAGACTGCTTTTCTGCAAGCCACCCATGCATACACTTCCTTCAGCTTTTCCTGCACAGGAAGCGCGGACGCAGGATTGAGATTCATTCGCTGCGGCCTCCCCTATCCTTCTCACGGAGGTCCTTGAACCTGATATACTTTTCTTTCTCGACTGTCGCCAAAGTCGTCATTTGCGAGGCCTGCATGCAGATCCTGCCCCTAAGGCTCCATGTGCCCTTATGGTATATACTTAGGCCTTAAAGTACCTATATAGGGACCCCTTTAAGGCCTAAGTATCTACTACAAAGGTACGTGGAGCCTTTGGGGCATGCTCTTCAAAAGCTGCGCCAAAAGGCACAGAAACCCTTAGTCTTGAGGCCTTGGGGTTCAGGGTTTAGGGTTTAGGGTTGTTCAATCCTTACCCCTACATTGAAAGCTAGAAGTTCATATTGCCTAACCCCTACATTATGACACTGAAAGCTAGAAGTAATTATGGGGCTTCATGGATATATAGATTTTTGGAGCCCCGAACTGGCTGGCCAGCTGTCCAGCTCCTATCTGCCGCCAGGAATCTAGAGAAACTCGGAAAAAGACGAAACATACCCTCCCTACACCCTGAACCTCGTACCTGGAGACCCTCCCATTGGGTTGAGCATTTGGGGTAGAGAGCCACTATACATAAAGGTATGTTCACCTTATAATCCCTATCGAAGTCTTCTAAAACCCCCAAAAAAACCCTGAAGAAGTTTCAAGTACAGGGGTTTAGGCTCGCTGGGAGTTTTTGCCTAAACCCTAAAGCCTAAACTCCTGAGCCCTAAACCCCAAACCTTGGGGTTTGAGATATCCTCAGCTCCCGCCTCCAAGGTGTTGCGAACTGCCTGGGCAATCGGGTTGCAAAACGAGATGCATTGTTAGGGGTTTGGGGTTTAGGGCTTCAGGGTTTGCTTGGCGGTTTAGGGTGGAGGGGGGGTTTCGCCACTATTCAGGGCCCCATCTATCTATATTATGAATATCATTTTAACTATTATTGAGTGGGGTCAGCATCCAATCTGTGGCCACACTTCGTAAAACCATAGTTGCCATGCTCCACGGTGCCTCCAAGTACAGATTCCGGCCAGACCTTGACCCTACTATGTAGTACCAGTAGCTTATGTTTAGGTTGCACGCTCAAAAGTTACACGTTAGGGTTTAGGGTTTGGAGTTCTAGTTTCGAGGTTTGGGCTAAAAGGCTTTAAAGCCATATTTATACAAGGTCCTTTGTTACGAGGTGTTGTCGTTCTTCACTAGAGACCGGAGTGTTCAGAAAGGTCTTGGATGGGAATTGTCGGGCATCCAATCCTGAACCGTACACCCTACACTCCGAATTATCAATCATTGAACTTCATATGGGAGTTTCCAAAAATAGGGGATCCTAATATGGTACCCTAAATAGTAGGATCCTTATTATAAGGACCCCAAAATAAGGTACCCCAAATTTTCGGAAACTCCCATATCTTCGGCCTGGCTCATGGTTTAGGGTTCAGGGGAAGCAGAACCATTGAACCGAAAGCCCTACACCGTAGATGCTGAACACCAGGCCAGCATGAACCTGCAACCATACCCGCCTTGTTCCTGAACCAGGAACCCTCAACTCTAAACCCTAAGAAAGCCTGAAGCCCACACTAAACAAAAAGTGGCAACCTTTTGCATAAAGCCCGGCGCCGAGGTGCATCTAACAGGGCCCCTTGCCGTGTGATGGCCGCCTGCATCGTCTACTTACAGGTGCTTTTTTTGCGTAACCTGTTGGGGTGCACTAAAAGTTGCACCTTGCAGCCTGAGGTAAAACGTGTACCTGCCAACTTGGGCCTCAACCCCCTAGCAGGGTTCATGGTATCAGTATAATTATGCATGCTTCCACTGCATCTTCTGTTCTGGGACGAAGTCGCTGGGAGTGTGATAACAGGCTTCTGGATGAAACCGTCGAAACTTTCCAGCTCCGGATGGAAGGAGGAACGGCGTGGAAGAGTCAGTGGTTGCTGAACCAGGAACCTCAAACCCCGAACCTGAACTCGGGTTGAAACCCCAAGTCCGAACCCGCCATGTCTGAACCTGTCGTGTGTCACATGGGGTCCGTGTTTCTAGATCTTTGGAATATGCTTGCAGGTGGTTGCTGTCAAAGTCTGAAACAACTGTTTCAGATGCTTATGCCTGGGTCGGAGCGACACGAGCGTAGTGACTATGTCCTGAACACAAGCTGTGTTTATAAGTCCCAACAATGTACATCTGTATGTCACTGGACCTGATGCTTTGCAAGCGTGATGAGTTTTCCAACATCAGAATTGCTTCATCGCCTTACTCGTATTCCAGCAGCAAACTAAACCCCATGCACAGGACAGGGTGACTGGGAAGGAACCAGACCCGCCCGGGTGAGGAGAGTCAATCCGAAAACAGCAAACCAACTCCCTTTGTTGTTGCAGCCTTAGCTCTGCGGTCGGAATTATGAATCATATTCTTGGCTTGTAGTTCCTGTATTACACATTATATCTTACCCCACAACCCTATTGACATAATCAAGGCCCCCATAAGCCCTACCTCTATCCCAACCCCTACAAAATAGTAGGTTATGACGCCTTAATTAGAAGGTCTAACCCCTAAAACAGTAGGTTTTTGGATCCCCAGGTATACCCTAAACCCCAAAGCCCAAAACCCTACAATTCCCTTATAGGAACCCTTAAAAGAACCCTTATAAATCCTATACTACATTTACTACATCAGCCACCTGCATGTCGGACGTGTGGCCCTCGAGTGCATCCAGCCGAAGCCTGCCCACGCAGAACCAGAACAGCCTCAAGCCTTAAACCCTAGGATCTCTCCATAATTTAGACTAGGTATTGCTACATTAAAGATATTACCTAAACCCCCAAAGGTAGGTAAAATAATGGCCCAACACCTATAAAAGGCTATTATTCTACATACTTTGGGTTGAGGGTATATGTGGGGATCCAAGAACCTACTGTTTTAGGTGTGAGACCCTCTTTTTAAGGGGTCATAACCTACCATCTGTGGGGTTTGAGCCCGGGTTAGAGGTCTTCCGTTGCAGACACTGTGAATCGCTCGCTGAACGCTGAAAGATATGAAAGCCCCTACTCAAAATCTGGGAGTGACTTAACGGCCCTAAACCCTAAACCCTAAAGGGTTCCTGAAACAACAAAGGGATCCATAACAGGCAAGGGCTGAGAGGGTCATGAGACTTAGAACCTCGGATTATAAATTGCACTAAACGTTTGAACTAGGCTTATATTTTTTATTTATCCCCAGTCAAAGTACTTATAGCCTTACTTACTAAGCCCTGTAATATCCTGCGGCCGAAGCCCAACCTTAAACCCTAAGTCCGAAACTCTGGACCCTAGCATTACCTGCTACACCATCGTCCGTAGGTCAGATGTTGGCCATGGGGCCGCATATAGCTCCCTGTAACAGGAGCAGACAAGACCCCCACAGCTCCAGTTACCTGAATGGATTAGGCGACGTAAATACATGCTTAGCGGCCTACCTTTAAGGTTACTGCGGTCACTGGAGCACTACCTAAAGGGTCTAGGATTTTCGGTCAACGATAGTCTGGGGTTTTAGGGTTTAGGACCTCGCTGATGGGGACGTCGTATCCCTGGTAGTGCCTGCGTGCAAACCGCGAGCTCCTTGTTTTGCCCTGCATTTTAGGGTTTAGGGTTTAGGGTTTATACACCCACTTTTTCGTCTACTATAGGGGCCTTACTAATTAGTATACGGTTTGGGGGCCCAGTATACTAAATTTATAAGCAGGAACCCCCCAAAGTAGTATAGGTGATTGTTAAGGCCCCTATATTACCTGCAAAGCCCGGCATTAACTTTGGGAAAGAAGGGACCTTGGGGTTGTACCAGATGCTGATCCCCTGGCTTTCGTCTTCCAGGCAACTTGCTTGGTCGACAGTTGGTAAATGCTTACTCTTCAAACGTAATTCGCTGGCCTTGCTTCCCATTTGGCCAGGCCGGTAGGCCCAGGACGAGGCAGTACCAAACCTTGAACCCTAAACCCTAAACCCAGAGCCCCTAGCCAGGCCCTTAACCGTACCAAACCTTGAACCCTAAACCCTAAACCCAGAGCCCCTAGCCAGGCCCTTAACCGTACCAAACCTGCACCCTAAACCCTAAACCCACAGCCCCCAGGCCCTTAACCCTGTGAGGGCCAAAGCGTTATTAAACTCTCAGCCCTAAACCCCAAACCTGGGCCTGACACTCCCGTAAGAGCTCTCTTGAATGCGACGGTCCCGGGTACACTTTGCATATAGAAAACATCTTGCAATATCTCCCCGAATGCAACCCTTGTGGCGGGGGCTCCCCTCAACCCCAGGCACATAAACCATAAGCCCTAAAACCCCATAGAACCCCCTACCAGTAGAACCTTAAACCCCAAAAGCCCTCGACCCTAAAACCTAAACCTCAGCCAATCATACTCGGAGGCTCTCTACTCTTATAGAACCCTGTTGAAGTCCCCAGCTGGGTTTGGCTTAGTGGTCTGACTTCCACTTCTCATGATTCCCTTTTACCTCAAGCCTTGAAGGCAAAGAATGGAGCTGAGCTCCATGATCGATCTGCCATGCNTGTTGAAGTCCCCAGCTGGGTTTGGCTTAGTGGTCTGACTTCCACTTCTCATGATTCCCTTTTACCTCAAGCCTTGAAGGCAAAGAATGGAGCTGAGCTCCATGATCGATCTGCCATGCCGGCATGTATCACAGATTTCCACATGAATCATGAAGTTAAAGCATTTAAGCACAGAAGACTTGTACAGCAGTCATTACTACTTGCTTTAGCTGCGTGTGTGAAAAAATTCGAATGCCATCGTAAGCCCATGTCGTGACCTCCCGTGCTTGCACAACTCTTGCACATTCCAAGAANAAGACTTGTACAGCAGTCATTACTACTTGCTTTAGCTGCGTGTGTGAAAAAATTCGAATGCCATCGTAAGCCCATGTCGTGACCTCCCGTGCTTGCACAACTCTTGCACATTCCAAGAAAAAGTACATGGCAACCGGCAATGAGGAGATCTCCAACCCGAACATGACTCCAATTGATGGAGAACAACAAACCCTTTTAGAACCCCTATAGAATGTATGTAGAACCCTTATAGTACCCTAAACTCCTAGCCCTAGCCCCCTTTAACGGTGACCTAGTCTACTACTACGGCTGATGATAGAAATCCTGCATCACCTTACTGACTCTAAACTATGGGAATTATGGTATAATCCGTATTATGGGTAATCTTGCTACCCCAAAAAGCCACAGAAATAAAAGGTCAAACTTTCCGATTCCTGCTAAACTGTAAGAACCCGCAAAGTTTAAAGGCTAGGTATTGGGGATCTAAGTTATCTCTTATAGGACCTTAAAGGAACCCTTACGGATCCCTTTAAAGGAGCCCCTAAAACTGTCCCCAACCGTATATTGTGCAGACCCCAAGTCCGCGACTCAAGGGAGCCAGCGGTTTCGCGTTCTGGGAGAGAGCCCGCCCCTAGGTTTAGGGTTTAGGGCTTAGGGTTTAGGGCCTACTTCACAAAAGGAGTTTCACAGTAATGGTAGTATAGGGTTTAGGGGTTTACTTAAATAGCATGCGACTTAGTAGTTATTTAGGCTTGTAAATAAGGTAGCTATGCGAATGCAACTATTATAAATCGCAGTTCAAGTACTTATATCTGTACTTGCTAAGTCCCATGAACCTCCCAGTACCTAGAGGCTCATACCCTACCCCCTTTTTGGGTTACCTACTTTTCTATATAACAGATCCTAACTAAAGAACTGGGTACCCCCACAAAAAGGGGTAGGGTACGAGCCTATAGGTAGGGTGTTGGGTTATGGATCGATGAAACTCTACACAAGCCCTTAACCCCGAATCCTTTCTTGACCCGCCTGTGCTCCAAGCCATCGCTGGTCCGAGCAGTATCGAAGTTGCGTACCTGCTCCTGTGATCCCAGGAAGGGTCATGTCTTGGGAGGGTTTAAGGTTAAGATTTAGTAGGGTTTCAGCATTAAGGTTTCCGGGTGTAGATGGGTGTAGTGGATTAGTTGATTAGTTACCTAAGGAGTTTAAGCGTTTCGGCTTTCGGGAGTGTGTCGTTCGCAGGGTTCCGGGTAGAATTTGAATTACACCGCGACACCCTGCGATTGAAAGGTTGTAAACCCGAAACTCGAAACGCGCCAGTGCCCACACACTGCTCGTAGAACTTGGGAACCTGAAGCAAATTTCCGAAGTCCTATAATTACTCTTACCTTCTACAACAAAAGTGTCACCAACGCGGTTCAGGGCCACAGAACACTGCTAACACTAAACCAGAAACCTTCATGATCTGAGGTGCGAAGATCAGGCCAGCAATCGGGGGCGGCCGGTTCCGGATTTCGGTACTGAGGACTTGACGATTCGGGTTTCTAGAGGGTTAAGGTTTACGAGTTATGGTTCGAGATTTCATGGCATAAATAATTGCCAATACTATTTTGGAGGTTCTTGATTGCAAATCTAGTATAATTCTACACCCAAATCCTATTCTAATTGTTAAGGCCCTAATACTATTAATTGTTTTTTTGGCTTGTCTGGGCCAGCCCTGGACTCAAACTAGACCCTTGTCGTAAACCCGAAACTCAAACGCCGTGACCGAAGTCCTGCACCGATCCCTGACACACGAATACAGCAAATTATGCAATAACCACCAGGGACTATAACGGAACAGTATTTATAAGTAAACTCGACACCTCCTCAACCCTAGAGCGCCACACATGAGTTCCACACCTCAGATCCTATAAGGAATACTTGAACCACCAAACCCTAAGCCCTAAACCGTCTCCTCCACAGAGAGGATCAAGGCATCCAAGTCCCCGTAACGTCGATCGGACTGTGGGTTGGAGCACTGTTTCTTTGACTGCGGGCTGAGTGGTTTGCTGTAGGATTCAGGCTTTAGCTTTTTTGTAGGGTTTAGGGTTGTATATGCGGGGTTTAGAGTAGATGGGGGGTTTCTTTCGAAATAGGAATAACGCGGTTGCCGGGAACGTTTTAACTTATAACTATCTGGTATCTATAAGGTTCTGTATTATAAGTCCGAAGCTCCCATTTAGGATAGATCTCCCCCCAAAAAACTCTGCGGATTGTAAAGGTGGTTTAAGGGCTGTTGGATCGGCGAGATGATGGCTCGGGGGGTAACGGGTTAATGGAGGCTTCTACGACTTGAAGACTCAGCGTTTAGAGTTTCTGGTTAGGTTACGGGGTCGTGACGATGTTTCAGGGTTATTCTAGCTGCAAAAGGTTCATTAAAGGTTTAGGAATGCAAGGGCTGCAAGGCTGTAGGGTTGAGGGTGAGAAGAGTTTTCAGGGTAAACGTTTGCGCGATGCACCGGTCTACGCTCCAGTGTTTCGAGACTTAGGTTTTCGGTTCATGTGTGCCCGATACCATGAGAGGGCTGAACAAAAACATCGCGTTCAAGCCCAAAGACCCGGACTCGCAAGCTTTGGAAAGTCCGTGGAGCCCGTTTGTTTAGCTTCGCAAGAATTGCCGTGTTTCGACTTCAAAACCTGCTCTAGCGACTTGGAGCTAATGGTTTGCTCGCACTAAGACGTTAATAGGTTTCCGAGGTAGCAACTATAATAGCTACTCGGTACGGCATCTAGCTAGGGCTTCATTAAGCTTCATTGTCCTGGTTCCACAAAACACTGCCAACTCCCAATCCCAAAACCGCTAAACCCTAAACGCCTAAAGTTGAAACACTTGCCTTTACACTTGTAGCATCATTGCAGTGTGCTTATGGAACCCTCTTAGTACTCCTATAGAACCCTGAGATTTAAAAAAATCAATGCCCTTAAACAGAACCCTTACAGAAAGAGACATAAATAGATTTGGTCACTAATGTCAGAGGCTTTGACTTCCGGCATGGTCATCTAATGAAGCAAAATGTCATGGAATGCGTATGGGGGCATTACCCAAGATGTAGGGTTTCGGGCTGAGTGTCTGCACTATTATGTAGGGGGCTTATAGAATATTTAGCTTAGACTCTTATTGAACGGGTTGCATTGACGGGGTATTAACATATAGTGGCTTGAACAATTAGAAACCTTTCTGTAAGAGGCATATCCCTAAGCGTCCATGTGTATATATATATATATATATATATAAATATGTACTACACCCCCCGCGACGTACCTACCTTTTTGTGGCCTTCCGAAAAAATTCTTGTCCAATCCAAAGTGAATTCCAAGAAGGAACAAGACTTAGTATATACATATATATATATATATATGTATATATATATATATGTAGACTTATATGGTCCCCCCCCAAAAAAAACCAACCTCGACCATGTGAGTGATCAAGTGTGTCTGTGTGCTGTTGCACATGGAAGCCCGGAAACCATGTAAATATCGGTAGATTTGGTGTTCATGGATATTATCTATTGTCTCGATACGTCTTCCCGGAGTTGTTAAACCCAGGGTGCAAATTTTATGTCTGTAATCATCGTGATATTTCTGTTGTATGTGAAGACGTATCTCCGCGCTCCTCTTGATTGTGTAACTCTCAACCCCCAAACTGCTGCATGCAAAAATCTGCTATGGTAGGTGCACACAGAACATAAATTCAAGTTTGGCTGAATATAGGTGTATGTATTATTCTTAGTCGTATTCTTAATCCTAATCTCAGTCTTAGTCTTATTCTCAGTCTCAGCTTTAGTAACAGTGTTGTCTTGACTTAGTCTTGTTCTGAGTTTTAATCTTAGTATTACTATCATTGTGAGTAGTAGTCTTAATGTTGGTGTCAGTGTCAGTGTCAGTATCAGTGTTACGATTCGTAGTAATATTGTTATTACTACTAGTGTTAAGTTGGTGTTCGTATTCGTATTGGTATTCGTCTTAGTCGTATATAGTATTGGCATTTGTATTAAATATGAGTATATTAGTATATTAGTATGTTAGTATATTTCAGATACCAGTGTACCAATATACCAGTATACCAATATTCTAAAATACTAATATGCTACTATACTTGCCGAACCTGCAGGTTGAATCTAACCTTTGTGCGGCTCGAGCTTGAGACAGCAACTTCGAGACTATGGCTTTGCCCTTTAGAAGACTAAACGGTTTAAGGTTTAGGGTTTAGGGTTTAGGGACTAAAACATTGGGACACTCATGGTTTTCGGACTGTGGGAAAGTACAATATGTTAGTTAATTAACATGGGCACAAAAGAGTGAGACCCCTCATGGTCTTGAGCCTTTGGGCTTGCAAAAGTATTGAGAGGTCCCAATGCTTTGGTGTATAGGATACCAAAACATTGGGACCTCTCATGGTTTTGGGACTGCGGAGTGCGACTGTGTTGAGAGGTTCCAACGTGTTGGCACATGGGAGCTCAAAACATTGGGACCTCTCATGGTGTGGGGACTCTGGCGTGCAGAAGTGCTGAGAGGTCTCAATGTTTCGAGGGTTTTTGGAGCCAAAACCATGGAAGGTCCCCATAAAACCAGTAAAACCAAGGTTCAGAGTATGTGGGGAGGGCAAGCCCAACGAACATTGGCTTTATTGGTTTTATTGTGACCTTACATCGTTTTGGCCTCCTAAAGCTTCAAAACATTGGGACCTCTCATGGTTTTGGGACTGCGGAGTGCGACTGTGTTGAGAGGTTCCAATGTGTTGGCACATGGGAGCTCAAAACATTGGGACCTCTCATGGTGTGGGGACTCTGGCATGCAGAAGTGCTGAGAGGTCTCAATGTTTCGAGGGTTTTTGGAGCCAAAACCATGGAAGGTCCCCATAAAACCAGTAAAACCAAGGTTCAGAGTATGTGGCGAGGGCAAGCCCAACGAACATTGGTTTTATTGGTTTTATTGTGACTGGTTTTGGCCTCCTAAAGCTTCAAAACATCGGGACCTCTCATGGTTTTGGGACTCTGGAGTGCGAAAGGACTGTGTCAGAGAGCACGATCTCGCGGATTTGGGACCGTGTGGGAGAGCACAATCTCGCGGGAATGACAAGCAGGACTGTGCTGAACTCCGTACCTGATTAGGGAACACAGGAAAAGGGTAGGTACATGGGGGGTGGGGGGCACCATATATATATATATATACGCACACAGAATGAACACTCTTCTTGGTTTACTGTTTTCGTTATGATGATGTTCATTATTTCTATTACTGTTATTACTTCATATTGTACATGCATACTACCATTATGGAAATAATAAGCACCAAAAGGCCATCCATGGTGTGGTTTCCAGTGCTTATTTTTTCATATTTGCTGTACATACGGACCCTTTTGGTGCGAGTACAACCATCACTAGAATCCTCCGAGCTGCGGGTAACAGGTTTTTCTAAACCAGGGACTGGCATGACTCATGACTGCAGTCTTACCAGACTGATGTACAGACTCATGTGCTGGTTGCCTTGCCCTAAACTCCAAAGTACCTTTCAAGGGACTACTTTCAGGCCAGAACTGGACTTTGAAGTAACCAGGGAGAAAAAAGTATAGACTTTTATTTCATAATGGTTCCTTAAAGGAACAGGTACGAAAAAAAAGTATTCAAGTATGGTACTGCAGAACCCAGAGAAGTTGGATAATATACTACCTGGGCACATGGACCTTCAGGCTTGCTGTCAAGTGCCACATCTCTAAAACTTTAGATACTGAAGTCCAAGGCTCGGAACCGCAAAACACATGAGAAATAATCCTCTCCCCTGGCCCTAACCCTGATTGCCTCAATCGTCAAAGTCTGAAGGACTTTGCCTGAAACTGAAACTCCACAACTGCAATCCCCACCACGCATGGTTAATCATCAAGTTAGTAGTTGTTCAGATTTTGGGAACCATGCATGTAGAACTCCATGTATAAGCCTACACAACAGGATTTTCCTTGTTTTAATCCTCGTATTTTTCTCTCATTCATCCGAAACAAAGTTTTGACACATGACATAATTAACTTACCATCCGAATCCAAACCCTCTTGGAATTTGCAAAAGCTCCATGAAACTACCACCCAATACCCCTAAGCCTCCACCCGAAACCCTAAACCAATAGTAAACTAACGACTCTCAAGTCCCCGCCATAATAGGGTTTAGGGTTTAGGGTGACCCTTGTTCCTTTACCTTCTGCTGCCAAAACTAAATTCATGTAATATCTTTCTGTGAACCCTTATGAAGAACCTGAACAGGGCCATACATAACAACACAGTTTGGGCAGGCTACAGTAGGGTCTGGGGTTCAGGGTGTTGTTGGCCAGGAAAAGGAAAACTTACATGCGAGTTTCCAAAAATTAGGGGTACCTTATTTGGGGGTCCTTATATAATAAGGATCCTACTATTTGGGGTATTATATTAGGGTCCCCTATTTTCGGAAGCTCCCATATCACAATTCTCATCCTCACGCCCAAAGCTCCCAACTCCAAGCCCTCTAAACCCCAGACCTTGTTCTCGGTTTAGGGTTTAAGGTTTAGGGTTTAGGGCGTGCTGCGGAGAAAACCTTTAAAACCCGTAAACCCTGAACCCTATTATGGCGGAGGCTTGAGTCATTAGGTTACTATTGGTTTAGGGTTTCGGGTCCTAAGAAACAACACAGCGTCCACACCTGAGCTCTCATTGTCTCCATGTAGGTCTTTTGCTCCCTCAGGCGCTGATCCACCTGAAACTGGCTGTGGGCTCAGACAGGGTTCAGAACCTGCTTCAGAATTCCGAGTGTACTTTGGACCCAAAGAGTCCATGTACCCAGATATACGCTCTGGCCCCAAAATACCTATATAGGGACTACCTTGAGGCCAAAGTACATACTATTTGGGTACATGGGCCCTTGGGGTAAGGACTACGAGACAGACATCTTGCAAAGCTGTCGTTTCAGGCCTGGGTGGAATGGGTTTCCAAGGTTCAGGGTGACGGAGGAAAACAGGTAAACGGTGGAGGGTTGAGTGTTACCGCTCAGGGTAAGGAGTCCCATAATGACTGGGGGCATTCAGAGACTCGCAGCTTTCGTGATGTTTTACAAGTCTTATTGCAAACTTCGGGCTTGTGAAATTGGGGGTTTTCACTTGGCGATGCAAACGACTTGTCGAACAACGTCGAACAACACCTGGTGCTTGAGGTGCATCATGAAATGTGTGTCATGATTCAACAACATCCTACATTGATTCGTGCATTGGGGCTTGATGGAACAGCTCCCTGGGTATAGCCTTACCTGACCTGGTCTTACATTGTCTAATTCCCCGAAACCCTTTAGCCCTCAATCTCAAAGCCCGCAACAAACAACACATGAAAAGCTCTAAGAGTCTCGAAAGCCGAAGACGCTAAACCCTAAGCCCACCCACACACTCGCACAGGCTAACACCGTAATTTAACACTACACACACAACACCGCACAACACCCTAACATCCTAAACCCTACACACACACCCAAAGCACAACACCTTGAACTCAAAATCCATAAGACCTCAAGCCCTAACCCTAACTTCTTAACTGTCACTCCCTAAGACTTCGAAACGCAACATGCGCTCTGATCCCTAAACCTGTAGCCTTAACTGTCACTCCCTAAGACTTCGAAACGCAACATGCGCTCTGATCCCTAAACCTGTAGCCTTAAGCATATATAGGTTAACCTCCGCAGGCCCTGTAGCCCAAAGAACAACCTCTACCTTCTACGCGCAAACCCTGGCAGATCAACTCCTAACACCATGTATGTATATATATATATGCATATGTATGTGTACGTGTACGTGTACGTATTTGTTTATGATTTTATGTATATGTATATGTATATGTGTATGTACATGTACATGAATATGTATATGTATATGTTTAAATTTATGTATATGTATATGTATGAGTACATGCATGTGTATATATGTATGTATACACATATATATATATATATATATGTGAGTGTGTGTGTGCACGTACATGTATATATATATATATATCTATGTGTATATATATATATATATATATATATATGCGCACCCTCTGAAACCTCAAACGGTACATCACCGAACAGCCGAAACCCTACACACCGATAGATGCGAAATCTCAGTTACTCTAAGCCAAGCTGGCATGAATTTTAAAGCCTTATGTAGATATTAGTGCACAATCCAAGCGGATATACCTATACAACATATGTATATATATATATGGCTAAATATACCTTCCACACTCGAGTACCTATGTAGGGACCCTGGGCCAAAGTATGTACTATTTGTCTACATGAGCCCTTAGGGTAAGACCAAAGTGCCAAAGAGTAGACTATACAGGTCGTCGGGCCCCCTACAGCCCTAGAGTAGCACCAAGAACACATATGAAACCAATAACTTAGGAGAAGCCTTTGCGAAACTCGTACGTTACAAAAGGAACCCTTTAACCTAAACCCTGAACCGTAAACCCTAATGGGTGTTACATGTAACTTCAGGGTAAGTGAGGAAGGGTTTAAAGCTTAGTGGCTTAGTGTGCCAGACCCTAAACCTAAACGCTAAACCATCCGTGCCTGCAGTTCCGAAATCTTCCCGAATTTCGCCTCCACGGCTTCCAGCCTCGACCTGGAAGGGTGTTGTAAGATGTTTTTAGGGTTTAGGGTTTAGGGGTTTAGTTCTTAAAGGCTTGAAGGTTGCAGGGTTCTTTTCCTTAAGGGGTTCCTTAAGGGGATCTATAGAGGTTTGTGGTTTAAGTCTTCTTAAAGGTTCTGGGGACCTAGTAACTAGGGGTTTAGGGATCCTGCTAATTTAGGGGTACTATACGGTTCTATGATGGGGCTCCCTTTAAGAATTCTTACTTGCAGGTTCAGTGGGATTAAAAAGTAAGGAAACCACATTTCTGATGATCTACAACCCTCAATAAAAGCAATTACAGCTCTTCTTAAGTCCCATGAATGTCTAAGTATGGCTCTGGTGTCTATAATTCTAGAGTTTACGGCTTAGAGTTCAGGGTGAACAGTGACGACTCTCATTAGGTGTGGGGTTTTAGGATTGGTTGTCTAGGGTTTTGGTTTGTGTAGTTCGTCCAGGGTATTGCACATGTGCTATGGGAATTTGCAGAAGGGCTTTGTCGGATTTCAGGGTTTGGGATTCGGTTTTCGGTTTGTGCGATTCAGGGGCCTAAATTTATGTGTAAGTGTTAAAGCCTTTACCGCGTTCTCATTGGAACGACGCCAACAACAGCAGCAGCAACCCCAACAGCAAGAACAGCGACAGGAACAGTAACAACAGCAACAACTTATTATGAGAATGACACCGAAACACGCGAAAAGACTGTCATGCTCTATAGGCTGCCTCAGTTCAAGGCTTTTGAGTTTCGGTAGCATGGTTATGCAATTCAAGCAGCCCTCCCGGAAGGTTACCTGCACAATACGGGAGTTTCCGAAAATTAGGGGTACCTTACTTTGGGGTCCTTATAATAAGGATCCTACTATTTAGGGTACTATATTAGGGTCCCCTATTTTCGGAAACTCCCATATTGACGTGGCGGAGTTTTGGCTCATGTTAACTAAGCCAGAAACTCTGAGCCCTGAACCCTCGAGACGCTCTGCCGGAACACAGAATGCTTGCGGATCGCTGTGACTGACCGAGCATAAGACTGCAACACACGCGGCCGTGCTTTATGAGTGATACACAGAGGACAACACGGCGCTGCCCGGTGATCCGATCGTCGATGACTGACTGGTTGGGCTCCATGGCCCGCCACGGCCTCTTCAACTTTCCTGCCGACTTATGTGAGCGGGCGCTTCTTTGAAATAGCATCCCCTGAATGAGCTCTACTGTATGAACCCAGATAACCAAGCCAATTTTGTCGCGGATGCTTGCGCTTCTGCATGACATGTGCCGAGGCAGCTTGCATTTTGGTTGGCCCAAATAAGCAAGGTGCTCCAGGCGCAAACTGACCGAGACCCCCAGGCTTGATCTAGAAACTACATCCTTTTGAGGGTAGAGGGGTCTTCCTCTAAGGTTTGGGGTTTAGGGTTGGATGGTTGAGGGCTATAAGGCGGGCTCTACTTTCAAGATCCTCTGCAGGGGGGGTGGGGTCTGCTAAGAGACCCAGAAGCCGAGCTTTTGATACAAGAGCCGGAGAGGCTTTCCAGGACCCCCCCTTTGGGGTATAAGTATATTCGAGGATAGTTGGCTTACTTCCCCAATAAGCCACAGAAATAGAAGGTTAAAGATTCCGATTCCTACTAAACTATAAGAACCCAAAAAGTGTAAAGGTTAGGTATTGGGGATCTAAGTTATCTCTTATAGGACCTTAACACCCTTACGGATCCCTTTAAGAAAGGAACCCTTACGGATCCCTTTAAGTAAAGGTTAGGTATTGGGGATCTAAGTTGGGAGGTCTAGGAGCCTAGGAGAGGCGTTCATACGGCTTTCGATTTTAGGGCTTGGGCTTCGGGGTTTCGGGTGTAGGGTTGGGTTTAGGGTTTAGGGTTTAGGGTTTAGGTTTGGTTGTGCTGTGCTATAGCTTATGACCCAGCGGACACTCTTAAGAACGAAACTCTACTCTACTCCAGAGCCCGACCCAAAACTCTAACCTAATCCCTCACGCTAGACCCTCAAACCCAAACCCCAGACGAACCCCGAAAACCTTCCCCCCCCCCCCAAGAACAGCATTATCTAGACGCTAGAATGTGGTACCTATTTTGGATACCCTGCTTCATGGCTAGGATCCTCAAGAACATTAAGGGCCTGCGGTCCTAGCCAAGACCCCAACAGATCCCAACAGAGCCTAAACTCTCAAGCCTGCACCATTAAACCCCAAACGCTCAATCCCGACACTTCCTAAGCCTCTAAACCCTAAG
The DNA here is from genome assembly GCA_003297005.1 of Symbiodinium sp. clade A Y106. NCBI lineage: Eukaryota > Dinophyceae > Suessiales > Symbiodiniaceae > Symbiodinium > Symbiodinium sp. clade A. Next base: position 152,617 of record BGNK01001050.1, read on the forward strand.
CCCAAACCAAGTTCCCCACTAAGCCGACACCAAGTTCCCCACTGTTGCAGCTCCAAATCGGCAAGGCGTTGTTCCTGCTTCCGAGGCTCCCGCTTAGTGGATTTGGAATTTTCGGGGCTACTTGGAGGTTCATCGGACTTAGTAAGTAAGGTGCTTAGGTACCTCAACTGGCGTTATAGGCAACTATCAGTATAGTTGCCTTACAATATGACCAATTAAGCTGTTTTGGAGTCTCCGGGAGTCCGTTTCTAGAAGAGTATCCTAGGAATAAAAAGGGTGCCCTTTTTGTTTAAAGGGGGTTATATAAGGGAACCTAAACCCTAAAAAAAGGAATAAGGTACTCTGGCTCCTAGGTTTAAGGGTTCTTGGCAGGATTGCTGTGAGGCTTATTTAGGAGGTTTGTCATTGTAATAAACGGACCATAAGCGCTTCATTGAGTTGACTTGGATTCCCAGACCTTCCAAAATCCTTTAATTAAGGAATATACCGTAAAATATAATAGTATCCCTAATATGACTTAAGGTATATTCCTGAATTACGGGATTTTGGAAGGTCTGTGTTTTTGCCTTGGGGATTAGGGTTTCGGACAGGGACTCGAAGAACTTCCAATTTACCCAGGAATTTAGGGTTTAGGGTTTTAGGGTTTCGGGTTTAGGGTCGGGCTCGAAATTTGAGGGCATTGATGTTTGCGGGAGTGGTTAGGGCCTTGGCGGTTTAGGTCTGTGGTTGCGGGATTGATTGCCTTCGGGCTTATGAAGACATCTTGGGTTCAAGTTCAGGGTGTATACCCCAGTGTAAACCCGGAAACGCTTCAACTTCAGCCGGAAACCTCACACCACCAAGGGGCTTAACGGCTGAAGTGTTTAGAGCTCTTGGTTTCAACGGTTTAGGGCTTTAAGGCTTCGGTTCTAATACATGTGCCGAAGGTAAACAATGCCGGATTCTCTTGCAGGACATCCTGCCTCCTTTGAGTATTCGCGGCCGTGATTGAACTCCAATGTTTTCGCTTCGTGAACGCTCGTCATAGCAAGACCCTTCTTCGCAGCGCACTCGGACTCCCGACTGCAAGAACTGCGATGCGACCTCCATCTGGGAACTATGAATGAACACCTAAAAACCCTAAATCCCTAAACCCAAACTTTTCAATTCCAGCTTCTGGCCCGGCCCAGCATGCCTTCTATCTGGAACCCCACTCTTCAGAGCTGAGGGCTCAGTCGAAGAATCACAAGTATCGCACACAGCATGAACCCTAAAACGGAAAAGCCCTTCATGTCTTCTGCGCCGTAAAGGGCTCCGGGGGTTCAAGTGCAAAGTTCAGGATTTACGGTCGGACAATGTCGGAATCATGAGGGAAGGTCTGCATATAATTGGCCGTCTCGGGAGGACACGCCGAACTCACACTTTCCAACATTCCTTGCAACTAGGATCGGCCACTCTCCATGTGTGGGTTGGCCGATGAGATATAATTGCTCGATGAGCGGATGCTTTAGCCCATGGGCGATTTAGGATTCTGCGGCGCAGGTTCCCATTGTCCTCCTCAACGTTGCTGGATGACACCGGCTTGCTCGGCCGGTTTAAGGAACCCTATTCTACTTACTAAGGCCTCCACAGTACCTTGACGAACTTTGGCTTCGGCTCTGGTGCCTCTGCACTGGCAGACACAGCCCTGGCGCTCCAAGGAGCCCAAAGTAATGAGGTCCTAGTTATGGGCTTTAGGCAAAAGTTTAGGGTTTAGGGTTTAGGGGTTTAGGGTTTAGATTCCAAAGTAGATACTATTTGTATACTAGGCAAGGCTTTGGTCCACATCGAAATCCCTGCCACCAAACACCCGCTGCAGCGCGGGGCGTCCACCCCCGTTCACTCCCTTTCCGGAGAACATGATGGAAACCTGAACCAGCCTAATGAATCCAAAATCACAAAGGTTAAAATAAGAGCAAGCAAAGCAGGATGCCTTCAACTCCAGATACCGAAGGGCTGCAGAACCCGCAACCCGAGATCTCAAATCGAAGATTTCTATATAACCTATAACCTGGTTGATTCCTAGATCCAGGATGCCAATTGCCTTTTAGAATCAGAGAACCTAATTCCCAAGTAAAGAATGCCAAACTTTAAAAGCAAATTCGTTCTCGGTCCTGGAAAGCATTCCGAGAGGCAGTCTCCTGTAACTGACCTCAGCTCGATACCCTGATGTTGAAGATCTAAGACCTAGGGCTTTTAGGGTTCGGGGTTTAGGGTTCAGGCTTGACAGCATTCAGGGTTTATAGGATTTAGTTAGGCTTTGTAGAGTAAGGGTTTCAGCGCTTCAGTGCCTTGCCGGCTGGCCTGGGCCCCCGACCCCCCACGTACATGGTTTAGGGTTTAGGGTTAGGGCTTTAGGGCTTTCGGAGTTTAGGGTTTTAGCAGCGCTGAATAAAGCACACACGAAGCTCTACGTCCCTAACTCACAACTCTCAACTTGCAATCCGCTTATGCCCCAGAAAGCCTTCACACGAATTATGCGTAAAATCTATAAACTCTGAACCCTCGACTCTAATCCTCAAACCCGGCAAGAAATTCAACTCAAGAGGTTCAGGCCGGAGGTGCCCATTAGGCGGAGCAGGCCAGTGCAAGCAAAATGTGGTGAAGATACTTATACTTGTATCCCCAAACCCTGCCAAATAGTAGGTTATGACCCCTTATAATTATAAGAGTCTAACACATAAAACAGTAGGTTTTTGGATCCCCAGGTACCTAAAGGTTCATGGGACTAATTAGTAACCAGGGTTAGAAACAAAGTAACCATACCCAGAATTACTTTTGGCCCCAGTTAAGGTACCTGTACCTACTAAGTCCCACAAACCTACCAGTGGCGCCCTGGATAGTTACCCATACAACTCCTGAAGGTTCCTACATCAAACAAGAATTACTGTACCCCAAAACACCTATTCTGCGGCCTTGAAAACCAAAGTCTGTGCAAGTACTACTTAAATTCAATACGCAGCTTTGCAATAATCACCCTCCAAAAGCTGCCCTCGTTGTTTAAGTCCCACATTAATGCTGTTTGTGGTTTGATGTGCTTAGGATTTAGGGTTTAGGCTTTGAGATGTAGGATTTGGGGGCTTATGGGCTTTGGGAAATAGGATCTATGCTTGAGCTTAGTGCTTAAAGACTTCAGGTTGAGGGGACGAATGCACTCACGGTAACTTGCCAGCGGTGCCTCTACACTACACGTCTTTCTTCTTGCCCTAGGCACATTCCAAAAGTAGGTGCTCTGCCGATGGAAGCTTGCGGAAGCAGAATCAGCTGTTCCTCGCGTCTCACCAAAACTGGCATCCAATCCCTTAGGATGTTTTATTGTGTTTCCACTCCTGTCTTCCTGTCAGAACACCTGCAGTTGAGAATTTATTATAGAGTTGGGTTCAACGTTTGTGGTAAGGAATTGCGGACTCGGGGCGCTCAGTTCCGGGCTAAGGCCCTATGCCCTACCTGAACCCCAAGTAACCTACCGTTTTAAGGACTCATAAACAAAAATCATAGTAGAGAACCCTAAAAAAGTAGGTCCCTTTAGGGTACAGGTAAACTCTATCTTTCAGTCATGCAGCGGTCCAGTCGCTGCATGTCCAGCTCGGTGGCCTGTTGGCTGCAATAGCTTAGCCCTTCCAGCTTCCGTGGTTTTGGGGTTTAGGGGCTCAGGGTTTATTAGGTTTGTTTGGAAAGATGCATGCTGTTGAAAGTTGCGGTGCTTAAGGGCTTTGGAGGTGTCCATCGATTATTTGTCAGCGTGTTAGAATTTTCTTCGAAGCGTTTAGGGCTTAGAGTTGGGATGCCTTTTGGTTTAGCATTTCGGGTTCAGGGCTCTAGGGTTTTACTAGATTCGGGGTTTAGGGCACTTTAACACTTCAGGGTTTAGCATGAAGCTTAGCGCGGTATCGAGATTGTTGTCCCACAGCGACAAGTACCGAAACAAAAACAAGACCGGCCAGGGACTTATCAGAACCCAACACTCGCAGGTTTTTGAGGCTTTGGGTTTCTGGTCGAATCCAACTTTCCCTAGAGGCAAGACATGTTGTAGAAGCTGTGAATCCGAACCAGCTCTAAACCCTAAACCCTAAACCCTAGCTCGTCCCAGGGCGCGGGGGGTTCTGGGGGGATCTTGCAAGTGGAACGAACCGTGCGTTGTAGAAACCCCGTATGGGATCTACGTTTTGGATCCCCAGGGGTCTGCATAACGCTAAATAGAAACCCTAAAAAACCCTCAAGTCCTCAAGCCTAAAAGGACCCTAAACCCTGAACCAGAAACCCCTAAGCGCTCGAACCCAAGGGGCCTTCGACGTCGACTCCACCTCCGAACGCAGCTCCTCCGATGAGCTCCACGTTCGCGGGTAGGGGTTTAGTGTTTAAGGATCTGGGCTTTATAGCTTCAGGATTTAACTTATCGAATTAGGATTAGGGCTTCCGGGTTTTGAGGCCCTGGGTGGTCGGGGTTTTAAGCTGTGAGGTCGCGGGTCAGATTTCAGCAGTTCAGATGTATGTGGGTTTAAAGTAAATGTTAGGATACAGGGAACCACGTCAGAAGCGATAGCAGACAAGTAAAACCAACCAGGCAGCGTCGCTACCAGTAAAGTAGCTCCATCTTGCTTGGCGGGGGCCCTAAACCCTAAACCCTAAACCCCAAACCCCAAACAGCTGTACCCTAGGGTAGGATTCAATGTGCAAGGATTCGGGGCGTAAATGGGAAGACGTAGTGTGTAGCACCTTGGGTATGGGGCTGGGGCTCTAGGAATTAGGGCTGATGATAAAAATCTGCATTGCCCATATTAAGGAATATACCATAATTCCCATAGTTTAGGGTCCTCAAGGTGCTAGTAATGCAGAATTTATCTCATCAACCGTAGGTTTATCATTTTGGGTGTGAGGTCTGGGCTCTAGGATGGCCATCACTGATCGTACCCTCGATTTCTGGCCCTAAACCCTAAACCCCGAAACCCCTAAACCCTAAACCCCTAAACCCCTAAACCCCTAAACCCCTAAACCCCTAAACCCCTAAACCCCTAACCCCTAAACCCCTAGACCCTAAACCCTAAACCCGAAGCCATCTTTGGGTCCAGACCCTGCGGCCCTCCTTAGAGATACGCGCTTCTACGATGCCCAGTAACCTAATGTAGGAACCTGATTAAGAAACTTTGGGCCTTTATTAGGGTTCCATATATGAGCCCTACTTTTTTGGGCTTATAGGCCCAGGGTTTCTTAATCAGGTTCCTACATTAGAAATACAAAGGGCTCCCTTTTTGGTATTGGGTAACTGTATAAGGAGCCTGGGACTCCAAGAAGGGAAAAAGGGGCCGACTGGGAGGCCCGGGCTTGGACCACCCAGACCTTCCAAAATCCTTTAAGGAATATACCTTAAATTATAATAGTATCCCTAATATGACTTAAGGCTTAAGGCATATTCCTTAATTCAGGGATTTTGGAAGGTCTGGGTGCACTCCCATCCGACCCTGCGGTACAGCAACGGCTCTCAAGGCATCCCGGCAATGCAGTTTGGTTTCAAGGTCTGGGGCAGGGGCGTTTAGGGATTAGGGTTCAGGGTTCAGGGTTTAGGGAGGTTTCTGGGTTCAGAGTTCCGATGCTAAACCCCAATCCCGGCTTAATAGCCGAGCCCCCCCCAGACCCTAAGCCGTCAACCGGTCCTTCAGCCAACGGTCGACTTGGCCGCAATGTTTCTGTGCAGGGAAGCTACAAGCGTGGTCGATTTGAGGGGCGGGGCTTCTGACGCGCTGCGACAAGTATGTACTATAGTGGCCTGAGATACTAAGAACGGGGCTTGGGGATATAACATTGTAGTATGGTTCTAAGGAAACTATATGTAACCATAAGGCGATACTAGTATCATTATCATTCCGGCCTCTCTTTGGATGACACTGATCTTGATTCTGTCTTCGCTTAGAGTCGCTATGGCAGAGAGAGTCCGCTATCCATTGGAAAGACCACAAAGGACCATCATCTTCAGCACTAGCTTTTGGTGCCCAAAACGCTTGCCATGCGAGGTCTGCGAGGCAATTGCAGTCTTGAGAAGCAGGTTTAGAGTTTGCAGGCTTCTGGATTTGGCTTACTTCCCCAGTAAGCCATAGAAATAAAAGGTTAAACTTTCCGATTCCTACTCAACTATAAGAACCCCAAAAGTGTAAACGCTAGGTCTTGGGGATCTAAGTTAGCCAGCAGAGCTTACTTCCATTGCGCACCAAAGGATCAGAGCCTGGAGTCCGCATGCCCTAATCATCCTAATCCCTCAACCATTTTTTTTTGGGCGGGGGCTCATCAACTAACGTTTGCACCCCAAACCCTACAACCCAACTCCCCAATGGCAGGGCTCTTAAGAATCAGACCTGAGCCTTACATCTTAAAACCGAATCTGAAACATTTGTCTCTGGTTTTTGCCCATAACCTACCTGGTTTAGGGTTTAGGGTTTAGGGCTGACAAGTCTCTGCAGCACCACATGACACACACCTAGTGGTGAGCCATCGTCTGAGTTCATTGTTATGCCAGGGTCCATGTGCCCATATAGTAGATACGTTGGTCCGAAAATACGAGTATAGGGGCTACAGTGAGGCCAAAGTATATACTGTATTGGTACATGGACCCACATACCCTAAATCCTAAGCCGTTATGGTGCTCTGAAACGAACCTCTCAAGATACCAAACCTTAAAGGAACCATATATACATACCGACATACACATACACATACACATATGCATATACGTATACATATACATATATACATACACATAAGCATATGCATATACATATACATGTACATATACATATCCATATACGTAGACGTATACAGATACATAACCATATGCATATACATAAGCATATACATGTACATGTACATAAACATATACACATATATGTATATGCATTATATGCTGCACCATATATATATATATATATATATATATGTGTGTGTGTGTGAGTTCATGGAGCCTCAGGGCAGTAGATAGCGACTTTGCACGGGCTAAAGACCTGAGGCCTTTCAGCAGCATGAACCCTTTGAGTCCTAAACCGTATAGGCCATGTAACCCGGATGAGGTCCAGAAGTCCTAACCATAGAATCCCAGTTGAGTAAGCCCAGAGCTCCCAAACCCTATAGGCCATACAGCGCCCTTTCCAATTCTGTTAAGCCTAGAAATCCTAAATCCTGTAACTAGGCCCAACTAGGCCCTATAATAAGCCTTTTCAGCCTAGAAATCACAACCCTGTAAGCCTGAAAGCCCAAGAACCTCGGCAGCCGTCTCGCATCGAGCTTCTGCCGATTGCAAGCGCCTTTCGGCCTGTCAGAAGAGGGACTCAGAGGGCTTTTAGGTAATCAGGGTTTAGGGTTTAGGGCTTTTTGGTTTAGGGGTTTAGGGTTAGTCCAGGGTTTAGGGGTTTAGAGCTAGTTCAGGGTTTAGGGCTTTTAGGGCTCAGGTTGAGGGCTTGGGGCTTTTTCATTGTTTGGTTTAGGGTTTAGGGGTTTAGGGGTTTATGGGTTTAGAGTTTAGGGTTTAGGGGTTTAGGGGTTTATGGGTTCAGAGTTTAGGGTTTAGGGGTTTAGGGGTTTATGGGTTTAGAGTTTAGGGTTTAGGGGTTTAGGGGTTTATGGGTTTAGAGTTTAGGGTTTAGGTCTCAGCGCGAACAGACTAAGAGTTGTAGTTGTTGAGGAGAGGGGTGGGGGGCTTGACACAGTTTGGATTGGTCAGATTCGGGCTACAAAGGGTCTTAATAACAGCATCATGATGGGGTGTTGGGGGGTGTTATTAGGTTTCTTTGGTCGGATTGGTTTTATGCTTCGTAAGTTTCTTTGGTTGGACTGGTTTGGGAGAAGTTTATGGCGTCGGAATAGCATGTTGATAGAGTACCTGTAGGCTCGTACCCTGCCCATTTTATAGGGTACCTACTTTTCTATCCCAAAAAAGGGGCAGGGTATGAGCCTTTAGGTTGTCATGGCTGCAGGGTTGACGGCTTGCGGAGCTGGGCTGACGGAGTTGGGCTCCAGGATGCCACATCGCACCTACAGTCTCCATTGTAGTTCCTTTTTTGGTTAACCAAAAACTATATAGGATCCTAACCATAAAACTGGTTAGCCAAAAAAAGGAACTGCAATGGAGACTATAGGCAGAATCAAGGCGAACCGGATCTCCTTGAAGAGGAGGGTTTAGGGTTTATCCGGATTCGAAAGGCTCCAAATTCAGTAAGCTCACCAAGATGTAACGACGAGCCAAGGCGGTAGTTAGACTACTAACTAACTTGTGGGCGGGCTTCGGCGGTGGTGCGGGATAGTTTCATCTGCTATGTACGGTCAATGATGTGCAAGGCTCCCACAGCTGAGGGACAAAACTATCTCCGGCCGAAGCGTTAACAAATCAAGGTGTAATATAGGGGCCTTAATAATTAGAATAGGGTTTTGGGGGCCCATTATAGGCCCCTATAGTAGGGTTTGGAGGATTAGGAGGTTTAGGGTTTAGGGTGCCAATGTTAAACAGGAGCTATTGGAGTTCAGAAGTACAGGCCCTGAGCAGTGAGACCATCAATAATTTTCCCACAGGTTCGCGCCTGTCGCTGAGAATCTGCCATGCTATCAGAGATCTGCTTCGCCAGCGTCTGGGACATAAAGGCTATATTCAAGGTAACAAATAACGATTCCGTGGCAGGGGTTCTGTAAGGACTCTATACGTATATGAGGGTTCTAACAGTTGCATGAGGGCTCTGCCCAGACCTTCCAAAATCCCTTAAATAAGGAGTATACCTTAAGTCATACTAGGGATACTACTAGAATTTAAGGTATATTCCTTAAGTAAAGGATTTTGGAAGGTCTGGGTACTAGAGTTCTATAAGCGGTCCTTGAAAGCTTCTGTAAGGGTTCCCTACAGGTTCAGAGCTGTTTTGCAAGGGTTCAGGTGCTTCAGGGTTTAAGGTTTCAGTGTCTAGGTTTATAGGGTTTAGGTGTTCCGGGTTAAGGGTTTAAGGGTTCAGGTGTTTAAGGGTTTAATAGTTTACTTTACCTTACCCAAAAGTACGTCTCTGTCGGGTCACTATAAAATCTGTGTTAGGTTTTCCAATAAGAAAATACCAAAAAAGTAGGTCTTGGTAGGTTAAGGTAGGGTTTAGGGATCCTGAGATGGCCAGGGTGTTTTGTTTTTGTTGTGGCCCCTTTTTGCTCGTGCCCCGCGTCATTGGTTTCTAGAAAATTTTTTGCTGTCGGCCCCGGGTGTGCAAAGTGTTTTTTTTTTTGTTGCGCTCCGTTGGGCGCCGCG
>BGNK01001050.1:161971-175626 GCA_003297005.1 Symbiodinium sp. clade A Y106
CGGCCCCGCCGGGTCTTTTTAGACAATAACAAAAAATGTCTGGGGTACTACATCGGGTCTAAAAAGACCCGGCGGGGCCACAACAAAAAAAAAACACCTCTTCCTCCTGAGATTCCAAGATTGAGGCGTCTTGCTTCACCCTCAGCCCTAAACCTCAAACCCTATAAGGGATGACTATTAACCCTGAACCCTCTGTAAGCTCCAAACCCTTTCTCCCGACTGCAAGTGAGCTGAAGGAAAGAGGTCCAAACAGCACTGCCGCGCCATGCGAAATCTCAAATCAAGCGTTTAAATGGGTTTGGGGTTTAGCGTGTAAGGTTATTAGTAGGATTTAGGAAATTGAGGGTGAAGTTGAAGCCCAAGTTTTTTCAACTTGTGCACGGTATAGGATGGTGCACCTTTCAGGTCTTCGGTTTAGGGAGCAATGTTCCCTGCATGCCAGAAATGCATTGAGCTCTAAGTCTTTCCGTTCTGCAAACCCCTGTAAAGCATATTGTTCTTGAACCCTACCTACGCGCGGATGTCAGCTAAGGGAACGGCTGTCAAGTGGTCCACAGCATCCTTCTCCGCACCTTCGTGTGCTTAGCTTCAGGATTTAAAACTTTCGTCGGTTCATGTACCTCTTAGAAAACTTTCAAACTGTATCCATTGGCTTGCGAGGGTTTCTACATAGGTATTTTAGGATCAAAAAACACAGTAGGGGACAAGCTGTGATTCTGTCCTCGACGGTGATGATGAATATTATCATGTCAATGCTGCTGATGACGGTGATGGTGACGCCTGGGCTGCCCACGATGATAATGATGATCACGGCGAGCATGGACAAAATGATGTGCAAACTGAAGACACGAAACATGCTGTTGCTTGCAACAAAAGCTGTATTGAACGCAACACCGGCGTACCTCGCGACGCCCCAAACCCCAAAACAAATGTCCCGAGGTCCCAGCGAGAGGTTGTGCGTGTAAAGCGCGCTTCAACCTTTCGTCATGGCAGAAGCATAGGCTACCGATGCTGCTACAAACCGAGAAGGCAGCTCAAAACCCTGCAGCAAAAATCGGCTTCGAAGTTCAGCCTTATAACTCTAACGTCTTAACCTCGATTGAAGCCGTGAACCGAAACCTCAAGCCACGAAGCTGCGACGGCCGGCAACTTTCCCTCGCCGCAAAACCGCTAAACTCGAGCCTTTATTGTTGAGTTCGCCCAGGTGTTAAAAAGCACGCAAATCGAGGCAGTCATCACACTGATATATAAACCCTAATGTATCGGAGTGGGGTTCGGGAGTATACTCTAATATCTTCCATACAGGGACCGTAGAGGTATTACTTCTGCTTATCATTCACACCTTTGCAATACCTTTTAATTAAAATTGGAAAGCGACTTCCCTAAACCTTAGTGATTAGAACTTCGGCTATACAGTTTAGGGTACTTTCAACCCTAAGAGACCCCAAACCCTTAACTCCCCAAGGATCGTGCTACTTGGGGGGCATAAACGCTCCTACACCTGTAAATTGTGTGAACGACTGCCAAACTCCATATTGGACCTTACAAATGACAAGCCTCGTTACGGGATCATGCGTCATTCCCTAAACCTCAAGAATCGTGTTTACATGCGCGTATATATATATATATATACCAGCCCCTTCATCCGAAACCTCGACGTAAAGTCAAACCCAACCCAGAATCCTAAAGCCATCGCGCACACGCCGTAAAAATTCTCAAGTGCCCAGGACTGGTAAGGTTGTGCACCCCCAAGCCGGTAACACAACCCGGTTGATAGCTCATGGGTATGCGACTCAACATAAGCAGGGATGTTGACGATGCAGCTACAGCTAAGGTTGGGATAACCCCAAGCACTTAACCCTCAAAGCCTGAAGTGCCCTAGAGAATCCTGTGGGCTCGCTTGAAAGCCAAATATCAACATTAAAACGAACTTAAAACGACACTAAATAGCCAAAGGTGCACCTCGTCCAACCGTTGAATAAGGCGGAGCTGGAGCGTCTCCACGCTCGCAGCTGTCCGGTCCCGCTCCTCTCAAGGTTTGTGTAAAATGAAGGAGTCTTGGGTAAGACTTGACTACGTAGGTTGCATTTATTGCAAGTCATGTTTTGCAAAGTTTACCTTGCACAAATTTCGAAGGTATAGTTTACCTTTTGCAGGAAAAAGCGCGGAGCATAAACGCTGCAATTCTGTTCAGCTGCTGCCGAAACTATTTGGAAAGTGGGTGATGACCTGACTGTCATGGAAGATTCACATCAACCAAATCTCAGGTTCCCAAAGTAGACTGGACGGCGACACGTGCAACGCCGGGTCCACATGCAAATGCGGAAAACCGCATGAACCTATGCAACGCATGGGAGTTGCGCATTATTCTGCAACAGAGAGCATGTCGAATGCTGCAAACCCCGTAGGCTGAGATAGAGGATGTGATGCCGAATCAGGCCGGCTGTCGTCAAACTGTGATTGATTTGATTGCGGCAAGCGTGGTTAAATCTTAGCCAGCGCATGTCCAACCATGCGTTTGGACATGTTGAATGGGAGTAGCAGTAGTAGTCCCCATGGGCGCCTCCAGGCGCTTGCTACTTTGTCTACTTTCCTCAGTTTTCGGGCGTTTGGGTGAGTTTTGCTACGGTGGGAGGGGGGGGGGGGCCATAACGACGTGGTTGACAGCAACGGTATTTTCGATTTCCAGTAACAGTAGCAGTCAGTGGCACTAACAGCAACAACAACACCACTAGCAGCAGTAGCTCTGGCACTAACAGCAGTACGTACAGCAGCAGCAGCAGTACGAGAAGTAGTAGCTGCAGCAGCAGCAGCAGTAGCAGCAGCGGTCGCTGCAGTAGCATATAGGGTTGAGGCCCTGAAAGTGGCCACGACCTGATGCGAAGTTTTTCCGTTTCACAGTGGTGTTACAGCTGCATCCCCTGCAAAAACATGCACATCATTGTCACCCTCAGCATCATCATCAAAAAAGCCATCATCTTATTCATCTTATTAATCTTACAAATATTCATCTTCATCTTCATCACCCTGAATAGCATGCACATGTTTGTCATCCTCAGCATCATCATAGTCATCATCATCTTCACCACCCTCCACAACATGCACATCATTATCACCCTGAGCATTATCATCATGATCGTCATCTTCACCACCGTCAATGACATGCACATCATTGTCATCCTCAGCATCGTCATCATCACCATCATCATCATCCTCAGTGTACTTAGTAGTAATCCAAAGTAGTTTGTTGGAAGTTGGCTTAACTGCGTTTTCCAGGAACTCTGTAGAACCCAGCGTTTTGTTACCCTATAACCCCTTAAAACTACCAGGCGCCAGGAGGCACGCAAGCCTAGTAGTAGTAGTAGCAGTAGTAGTAGTAGCAGCAGTAGTGGTAAGAGTAGTAGTAGTAGTAGTAGTAGCAGTAGTAGTAGTAGTAGGAGTAGTAGTAGTAGTAGTAGTAGTAGTAGTAGTACTCGTAGTACTCGTAGTAGTAGTACTAGTAGTAGTAGTAGTAGTAGTAGTAGTAGTAGTGGTAGTGGTAGTAGTAGTAGTAGTAGTAGTGGTAGTGGTAGTAGTAGTAGTAGTAGTAGTAGTAGTGGTAGCAGTAGTACTAGTACTTGTAAAAATACTAGGAATTAGTAGTGCTAGCGGTACTCCGAGAATAGTAGCAAGAGTAGTAGCAGCAGCAACAGCAGTAGCAGTAGTAGTAGTAGTAGGGTGGTGGTAGCGGTAGTGGTACTGTAGTCGGAGTAGTAGGCGTAGTAGTAGTAGTAGTAGTAGTAGTAGTAGCAGCAGCAGCAGTAGTAGCAGTAATAGCAGTAGCAGTAGCTGTAGCAGTAGCTGTAGTAGTAGTAGTAGTAGTAGTAGTACTAGTACTAGTAGTAGTAGTAGCAGTAGTAGCAGTAGTAGCAGTAGTAGTAGTAGTGGTAGAAATAGTAGTCGTGGTGGTTGGTGGTGGTGGTAGTGGTAGTGGTAGTGGTAGTGGTAGTGGTGTGGAAGTGGTAGTGGTAGTGGGTAGTGGGTACTGGGTAGTGGGTAGTGGGCAGTGGGTAGTGGGCAGTGGGCAGTGGTAGTTGTAGTAGTAGCCGTAGTAGTAGTAGTAGTAGTAGTAGTAGTAGTAGTAGGAGTACTAGTAGTAGTCATCGTGGTGGTGGTAGTACTAGCAGTAGCAGCAGTAGCAGTAGTGGTGGTAGCAGTAGCAGTAGCCGCAGCAGGGATCGGGGGTGGGGGTGGCGGTGGGGGTGGGAGTGGGAGCGGGAGTGGGCATAGGAGTGGGAGTAGGCGCAGGACCAGAATTAGGAGTCGGAGTCGTCATCGAAGCAGTGGCAGTAGAATAAATAGTAACGGTAGTCGTCGTCGTTGGCGTCGTAGTGGTGTTTAGCAGCAAGTAATGTACCCCTGATTTCGAGCAAAGGACCTGGCCTCCCTCCGCCGGGTCCCCTAAACCGGGTGCTATTGTTTCGGTTGGCTCGGGAGCGGTTAGATTTAAGGCTTAGTGCCCAGGGCCTAGGGTTCTAGATTAACAGCAAGCATGTTAAGGTCCCTCGATAGGTCTGCTATATCGAATACTACTGCTGGCAAATGGCCTGCCCTATAACATATCTGAACATCTACACTAGGGCCGCTAGAGGGGAGTCCCACCATAGCCGCATGACTGGCGCAAGGACTGAAAAGCATATTCGGACCTGGGCTGAAAGTTGGCTCTGGTCCCAAACCCTAAATAAAACCCTTAACCCTAACCCCTAAACCCTAACTCCTGGGTGCTAAAGGCCTCCTTGTACTTGTAAGCTACGTATCCACCCCAACCCCCCCTCCACCAAAAAAAAACAATGATCGGAAGCGATGAACCGATTCACGGTTGAGGGTTTAGACTTTTGACGTCAGGGTTTAGGGTCGGAGTCTGCGAACCCAAGCAGATCGGCACACTCGATTCTTGTTCAGGGATGACGCTTCGGAATGGCACGAACTGGACATTCGAGATTTCTTGTACAATGAGGAGCTTGTTCGCCATCTTCATAATTCAAGCTGATACAACTGTGGTCCTGCGCTTAGACACTCAAACCCTGCGGCCTCAAACACTAAACCCGCCGACCGATTACAGCTTTAGTGCCTCCTGGAATTGTGACTGAAGCTGTGTGGAGAGAACGCCGCTCTGTGCATCTGAGCGCTGAAAAGCCGCCTGGTCAAGGGGCCCCGCAGACTTTTCGGTGGGGGAACGTCATCTTGGTTGTAGAGGCTGTCGTAAACCTTATGTAACGTGGAGATTTTGTGGGGTTGAGGGCTTAATCAAGTCTAGTCAATGATGGAGCTTGTGAGTTTGCGAATGAGGGAGGGAGGGAAGGGGTGAGTGTTGACGGCTCCAATTCCACCGTCGCCATAGCAAAGAGACAGGGAGCGAGAAAGGGGGTGTCGGGATCTACACCTTCTCCGGCACGGTGCCCCCTGCCCGACAACCCTAAACCAAGGTAGCCTTCAGTCGCATCAGCGGTTTGATTGCTTTAGGGGTGAAGGATTCCGATCCTGAATATTTCGGTCCACTCTATAAGGGTCTGCTGGATTTCTGAAACTCCTTTACTCTCTAAGTCCTCCAACTTGCAGGTTAATGCGTACCCTGGCTTTTCTGAGCATCTTTACCAAGCCAAATAGACAGGAAGCCAAACCCTCAAACCCGAAAGCCTACGTCCGAAACCACTATGCAGCCCAAAAAAACATAAACCCAAAATTGTCAAAACACTGAACCCTTGTTATGTTTCGGCTTCTCCCTCAGGCACCCAACCATAGAAGATTCGCCTGATGATACGCTGACACTGCAGGCCCCTCAACCGCCAGCCATGTGTCCCTGAAGTGAATCCTACACCCTACCCTAAGCCGAACCCTAAACTCTAACCCCCCCCCCAAAAAAAAAAAAAAACCTCGTAATAACCCATAGGGTCTTGCCCTATAGAAACCAAAAAATCCTGCAAAACCCTAGCTAGCTATTTTCAAATCTCGGTGCAGCCCGTGTAAGCCCTCCGTAACCCGTATCAAGCGCAATACAATCGATATCAACCCCATAGCAGGCCGTAAACCCTAAACCCTACGCAGATCCTACCAGCACCCCCCAACTACCCTCTATCATAACCTGAATACCCACTATTAAGGACCATAAGGGCTCTACTAAAGAGTACTTGGGGGGTGCTGGTAAACCCGGATTGCTCAGGCCTCGGTGTTCGAGAGTTTCTGCGTCAGCTTGTGCTGGAGATCTCCGATGCCGCGGAACTGCTGCGCCTGCCCAAAAAGTCGTCCACTTTCGGGTTTAGACTTTGGAGTTTAGGGTTTAGGATTTAAGGTTTCGGGTTTAGACTTTGGAGTTTAAAGGGGCTTAGTATTGAGGGGATTAGGGTTCATGTGCCTAGTCAGATTTTGTTCAAGGGATTCCTTTTATTTAAGGGTGCATATACACTGTGGGTTTAGGGCTTAAACGGCCGACGTGCTTGCCTCACATAAACCTATAACCACGAAGCCTAAACGCAACAACCCCACGCCCTAAACCCAATCCCCAAACCCTCACCCGCTTCCAGCGACTCCAATAGCCGTATATGTATGACTAGTCTTGCCGTCATGACCTTTACTTAAACAGGCTCCTGATTACATGTATTTTGGGGGCATCTGCACCCTTTTTGAATCCTGAAGCCCCAAACCCAAACCCAAACCCCAAACCCCCTACCACCCCCACACCACTGCCCCTCCAAACGAAAAGCTAAGCCCCCCCCCCCCTCCCCGCCCAAAGTAATTCCTAAAAAAACACCAGGGAACTACTAAGCCCTGGCCTGCTCCTCCAGTTGCTGGGTCATCTGTGCCTCCATGAAGTCCACCTCTGCCAAGACCATGGGTTTCGTAGGGTTTATAAATAGGGCTCAGGGTTTGGAACGGTGTGGAGCTATGTCCGTCATGGGGTGTAAGTTTGCAAGGCTTATTGTCCGCAGAATTTACCCTAAGGCTCGTGGGCCCTCAAACCGACAGGAAATTGAGAAACCTGGGACTAGGAGGGTCCTGTCCCTATTTAGGATAATCCTATAGAGCCTTAACCCTTAACCTAAACCCTAACCCCTAAACCCCTAAACCCCTAAACCCTAACCCCCTGACCCCCTAAACCCTAAAAAAAACCCTAAACCCCTAAACAATAAAAAGCACCAAACCCCGAAAACCCTAAACCCCGAAACCCCTGAAGCCTTGAGGAGTAAGACCAGCTTCAGTGCTCAGGGCTCTAGCTCTTACCCTAGGGCTCCAAGTATGCAAATAGTACCTACTTTGGGGTCTAAAGTCTGTAAATACTCTAAGGACCCTAAACTATGGGAACTATGGTATATTCTTTATAATGGGTAATGCAGGATTTTGACCATCAACAGTAGTACCTACTTTGGGCCATTTGGAGCCCCAGGGTTCGGGTTGGTTTTGTCCTTTTCCGCGATCGGCTCTTGTGGATTTGCTATATATATATATACTTACAGCTTAGGGTTTCGGGTTTAGGGTTTGGGATATATTTGTATATGTATATAAAACTGTATCTAATTATTTCATTGTTTTGATAGACAGAAAGATAGATACATAGATAGGGCTTAGGGTATAGGGTTCTCAGATGTTTTTGAAGACCAAGGTTCAAACCATGCCTCGGGATGTCGGGGGTTCGGGCTGACGGAATTCAGGTTCTAATGCTTGGGATCTATGATTCTCTTTTATCCCGAAATTCACGGTTTAGGGTTTAGGGGTCTCCTCGACGATGCTAGACCATATGCCGCATTTGGGGTACGAGGAAACAGACCGACAAAATTTTGGAGGATCATTGGACTTAGTACGATTATGAGTACCTTAGTTGGGGTCACAACTATAGTTACCTTTCTTATATACCTAGTTACTCCGTCTCATGATCCTCTAAGTATAGGGAGGAACTCAGACCTCCGTGTGGCCCGAAAACTTTAAACCGCAAACTTAGTGTGAAGAATACTGGAAAATGCAGATTATGTGGTCACCCCGAATGTAGGTTTGCTGCGCCCGAATCTCTGTGGCGGGTTTAGAACGCTAAGGCTTTAAGGTCTATCGTTTGGGGGTTGAATTTGAGGTGTCAGGTCTAGGGTTCAGGGTGCACTTTCAATTGTGGTGGCGATGGCAAACAATAACCTTGCCCCCCAAGACAGAGCCTTGAGGCCTTCGCTGCCTGACGCCGAAACTTGAACCCTAAACCCCATAACCCTAAATCCTAAACCCGTAATCCCTAAACCCTAAACCCCCAAACCCCTAAAGCCTAAACCCCTATAACCCCATAACCCTAAACCCCTAAAGACTCCTATAACCCTACACCCTAAAGGATGAAACTTCTTTGCTCAATGAGCCCGTTCGGCCCTATGCAACGGCGAAGACCGGATACGGCTTAGGGTTTGGGGGTTTAGGCTTTTGGGGTTTAGGGTTTAGGTTTGAGATTTAGGTTTTAGGGATTAGGATTTGGGATTTAGGGTTCGGGGGAGGGTTGAGGGTTTCGGAGTCTTAGTAATTAATTTGCATGGTTGGATAAAGTTGCGGGGTATATTGTGTCATATGTTGAGGAACCAGTAACAGTATTACTAACTATTTCGACCCCCAAACCCCGACCCTGAATCCATAGAAGCGCTGTTACCCTAAACCCTACCTGCAGCCCCATACCCCGTAAAATAGTAGGTTACGACCCCATAAATATGGGGTCTAACCCTTAATTCACTAGGTTTTCGGATCCACAGGTAGGCCCTAGTAGTAAAAACGCAGCCACGCCTTTGACTCCAGAGCCGTCATCTTCGAAAGCTTTGCCTGGAGAGGCTTGGGCTCCTTCTAGGGTTTACCTGGGGATCCAAAAACCTACTGTTTAAGGGTTAGACCTCATACTCAAGGGGTCATAAACTACTATTTTGTAGGGTTTGGGGATACAGGGTTTCAGGCGTATGGTTCTGCGTTCTTTGATGGAAGGGTTACTACGGTGCTTATAGGGCTTTAGCTGGTTTAGCTTAAGGGTGTCCTGGCTGTTTTTTTTTTTTTAAAGTTGGGTTTAGGGTTTAGCGCTCTTCTTGAAAAAGGGTCCAGGGCTTTGGGGTCAGAGCTTCGGGGATAGCCTAAACCCCCCAACTACCCTTTATAGTAGTCCCTAGTTACCTCTTAATGAGAAATATTAGAGCCCTTTAAAGGGTACTTGGGGGGGTCCTGGAGGGGGCTTAGGGCTTAGGGTTCGGGGCTTTACCTCTAGGCTCTTAGGGGTTGGAGGCCCTCGGGTTCCTGGCTTTGGGGCTGCCTCGGGATCCAAAAACCTACCGCTTTAAGGCTTCGACCCTCTCATTAAGGGGTCATATCCTACTATTTTGTAGGGTTTGGGGTCAAAGGTGTGGGCTGTAAGGTGACTTCTCTGGTTTCGGGGTCTAGCCTTGAATCCTTGAAGAACAGTGCCCTGAGATCACGTCAGCGCACGGCTCACACAATTTGTCGCATGTTGCTTTTTTGTCTGGGCACGACAGATACTCGTGAACTGTGAGAAGGTTATATACTTAACCACCTTTGGGCAGGTTGTTGAACTTGCAGTCCGTTGCCGCTGGTTTGGCAAAAAACGATTCCTTGTCCCGTTTCCCAGCTTCCTTCATGCTCCAAAGGTTGATTTCGGAGCGGCGAAGCGCTAAATAGATAGAACACCGAAGACCCAGTCTTCCCGCAATCCGGGTTTCCTCCCTGTGCTCATACTTTTCTTCACCTTCTCCGTTGATCCCGGCTTGGTCTTCATGTTCGTGATGACCGTGGTACTCTTGAATCGGCCAATCTAAATCGAGAACCAACCAACAAAGCTTTATCGAAACTCCGGACATGCAGTGTAGCCAAAGAGTCCAGCTGTTCTGCATGGCATAACCCCTGAAACATCCTGAAACAGAAGAGAGCTGCTCACCGAATGTATGAGTTGGCATTGAGAAGTACCTAGGTCTGTGGGTGAAATGTTACGTCAAAGTACAGGCCCATTAATACGGGCAGCGGAATTTTGAAACAGGTTCCAGAACCCTATCATTATGGCCCCCACATTGAGTGTTTACACGGCCCCATACCCAGCAACCCCTCAACCCTACCATGAGAAGAGACGTTGGTTGACAGAGCCTTGAAGGGTCTTCCAGCAGGTTCATGTGTCCAGGGTTTGAGGTTTAGAGCTTAATATAGAACCTTAATAATTCGAATCGGGTCTTGGGGGTTCCTTATTATACTTATAGTATAATATACCCCCAAACCCTATTCCTATTATTAAGGCCCCTACATTATGCTGAGAGTTTGGAGGTCAGGGTTTGATGGTTGTGTTTGGGGCATTTCTTTTTCATACGCCCGGTTCAGAGTTCAGACATGGGAGTTTCCGAAAATAGGGGACCCTAATATAGTACCCTAAATAGTAGGATCCTTATTATAGGGACCCCAAAATAAGGTACCCCTAATTTTCGGAAACTCCCACATCAAGAACTCCGATGTCGGAGGGGGGGTTGAGTGTTCCTACGGCTGGTGATATAAAACCTGCAGAACCATAGTAAGGAATATACTACCGGTTTAGGGTTTAGGGTTTTGAATATACCATAATTCCCATAGTCTAGGGTCATTAAGGTACTGCAGGATTTACGTCATCACCCGTAGTGCTCCGTTGGGAGACCTGTGGGAGTTGGTGACTTCCCAGTTATTCAGTGTCAAACATCAATGGAAGCTCGAGCTTTTGAATTGCCCAATTATACAGTTCTCGGTTGAGGGTTGCACGGTTCAGGGTTTGGGCTCAGGTGATAAAAGCTTGTTACTGTTGTTTAGATTTAGAAAAGCATGTGATGTAGAGTTTGCCGTCAAGAGCACCTGCTTCAACATAGTGGACCGTTGTTCGCACGGCAACGCAAACGTATGCAGTTGTGTAGGCATGGTTGTGTATGCATACACGAGCGTATAAGCAGTTCGCGATCTATACTGCTACGATTAACCGAAAGCATTCCAAAGCCTCCACAGAACCTCAAACGTTTGACTCCTCAATGTACTCTCCTGAAACTCCTAAACCCACACCCCAGACCCTAAACCCTAAACCCAGACCCTATGGGCTGGCGCAGACTCTACCAAAAAACATCACACTCGCGGCTCCCCCGACCCCACAGTGGCTTGCCAGTGGCTTGCCTCCAGCGAAGCAAGTCGCGTCCGCTGCATCTGTGCGTAGCTGGGGTGTGAAATCTTGAAGGTCTGGCTACGCATGTTTAGTTTTATATTGATTTGCTTCCCTGAGGCTGTAATCTGTAAAGCTTGACAGCTGAATGTTTCTGGTGCCCAACAGACGACACCATCTGAATTTTCTGGGATATTCTGCTAGGGTTTAGTCAGTTTAGTCTGCGTGCAGTGGCTACAACATGTTTAAGAGAGGAGAAGGGTCGGATAGGAGCAAGTGTAAACTAGGTGAACTCGAAGGACTCGAAGGTCGTTATTAGGGTGCTATGATGTTCTGCGTAAGGCAATGAAACAGACAAACGATGAGCTTCAACTAGCCTTTCCGTATCAACTGCATGCATCCATAATTTGATTCGTTCATGGAAGGCTGGGGCTTATGGGTAGTAATGTAAGGGCTTTAATAGCTCCAAGCGGGGTTTTGGTGTATATTCTACTACATGTATCATAAGGAACAGCCAAAACAGTATAGGTAGTCATTGTATTATGTGGGCGTGTGAAGTCCGGGGCTTGATTCCCAACTCTAGCACAACTTGAAGGCCTCATGTACCTTTAGACTAGTCTGCACCAAGCAGTGGGACATTCAAACATTAACTACCGCGAGATCTTGTTGGAGCCAGTTTAAAGAACAATATGTGGCCGCAAACCGCAAACGTGACTGTCAACCTCTAAACCCCAAACCCTCCCAAGCCTGCCGGAGAGGAAAGCTCGTGTTATGACCGGCCTCCTTGTCGTAGCTGGACGCACGCAGCCTTAGTTTGCAATTGGTGCTCTGCAGGCTGTGTTGCCGAAGTCCATACTGACAGTAGGATCGACTGCAGTAGCAGCAGTAGCCGTAGCAGTTCCGTGGCAGCAGCAGAACTCGCAGCAGACGCGGCGACATTGGATAGGAAGAGCTGAACCTGCATTTCAATGTCTTCGGAACTTCAATAATGCCGTTGGATTGGGCAGTCACGGTTGCCGGAGAGTATACAACAAAAAAGCCCTGCGCCTCCCCAAACCAAGCTGATTCCCTAAGGCTCCCTGTGCCCATATGGTATATACTTAGGCCTTAAAGTACCTATATAGGGACCCCTTTAAGGCTTAAGTATCTGCTATAAAGGTACATGGAGCCTTTGGGATTGGGTTCAGGGCATCAGCCGGAAAGCCTAAATCAAAAACGCGAATACCCAAACCCCTAAAACCCTGATCTTGAAGGATCTTGCAGCTTTTACACTGCCACACCCCAGAACCTAAACCCCACACCCTCATCAAACAACAACCCTTAAAACGCCCGCAAGACACAATGCAGCCATTGAGAATATGTATATATATATATATGTATATATAGATATAGATATAGCTATAGATCTAGATCTAGATATAGACATAGATATGTATATATATATATAGAGATATAGATATAGATATAGGAATAAATATGTAGATGTATAGATATAGAGAAATTATAGGTATATATATATATAGAGATATAGATATAGATACAGATAAAGACATACGTATATAAATGTATATATATATATATACATGTGTATACAGATTCATTTATTTATATAAGCGATACTCTAGGTACCTTAAACCTTTAACCCTAAGTCCTCCTCTCTCCCAAACCCTTATAAACTTATAAATGCCTGATAACTTCCGTAAAGATCTGAACATATTTGAACAATATGTTACGCTAAAAGCCACACTTCAGACCCCTACAGAATCCTTACAGGAACCCTTGATTCACAAAAACAGCCTTTTCACCCCTAAATCCTGCCAAAAAAGCCTAAAACTTAAACCCCTGAAACCCATCAAACCCTAAAGCCCTAAACTTAAATGCCTGTTAAACCCTAAAGCCCCAAAGCCCTAAACTTAACACCAACCCAAAAACCCCTGAAACCACCAAACTCTAAAGCCTCGAAACCCTTTGCGCTGATTCCAGCCGAAGCTCTCTTCCTGCAATTCTCGGAACCGTGCTGCCTGGCAATCCGACACCGGCTTCAGGATTTGGGCTTCAGGGTTTTTTTTTAGGGAGGCCCTGCGCGCTCTGTGCGTGCGCGCTTTGGCGCCAACTCGAAAGACGATTTCCGCAACTTTCTTTGTACTAAGACGTACTTCCAGTGTGGTCCTGTTAGGGGGGTTGCGGTGTGGTTCCAGCATTCCGGGAAGTTCAGCTTGGTTTGAACCTCTATCCAATAAGGAAATTGCATACCTCTTCTNAGGGGGGTTGCGGTGTGGTTCCAGCATTCCGGGAAGTTCAGCTTGGTTTGAACCTCTATCCAATAAGGAAATTGCATACCTCTTCTCCTGCCTTGGTGAAGAATCCTATCTTTGAGGGCACCCGTAAAGACTACGGAGTGCATTGGATCGGTCTGGGGGCTTTGAAAGAGCTGAACCGTAGTCTTGTACTGTTGATAGAGCAGTGTGGTCGAGGGCTTTTCTGGGGAGTCGGCTTTTCT
>BGNK01001051.1:3446-111627 GCA_003297005.1 Symbiodinium sp. clade A Y106
GACACCATCCGCAAGGACGTCAGAAAGCTCAGAGCTCTGCGTGCGACCATCAAGAACAAAGAAGAGGAGCTCGATGGAATGGAGGAGGAGCGATCCTCTTCCTTTTCGTCTGGCTCTCCTTACACGCCGAAATTAATGCATGGTCGCGAAGCACGAATGCTATGCATCGCTCAACCCTTGCATTGAAGCTGATGTATTTTAGGTACATCAAGTTATTGTTGCATTATTTGTCCGTCCANACCAAAATGGAGAGCATGAGTACCGTCCTGATGCAGCAGGATGAATGGCACTATATCAGCATGGACGCTACCTTGAAGCTGTGCATGAAGCTGATGGGCCAAGCCTCCTACAGGTCGCCCAAACATGTGCGCGATGATGCGCCTTTTGGCGATGAGCTGGCTTGGCGAAGACTGCTGACAGTCCGAGGGCAGACAGGTGCTGTCCTGATGATGCAGCCACTTCAGAATGAATCTGCTGAGCAAGTTGTGGACGCCCTGGTACAGCACTTCTCCGTGGAGCAGCATGGATCGGTTGTCCACATTGGGACGGACAGTCCATCAGAAAAACTCTTCACACAGCTGAAGGTGATATGTCCCTCCATGAGATCACTCCTTCTGGACCCGATACATCTGGCCATAGTTTNTGGATCGGTTGTCCACATTGGGACGGACAGTCCATCAGAAAAACTCTTCACACAGCTGAAGGTGATATGTCCCTCCATGAGATCACTCCTTCTGGACCCGATACATCTGGCCATAGTTTATGAGTATGGATTCTGGAATAAAAAAAGTCCGGGATCCAAGCAACTTCGTCGCATACTCAGAAAGACTATATCTGTGGACACCAGGCTGGATCCGGGTTACTGGGGTGCATTCTACGATGGTACGAATGCTCGTCCTTTGAAAGACATAGAGATGAAATACCGGGACATGATCACAAACTCATCTATGACTTCGGCGGAGAGCAGCAGCATCCTGGATGAACTGGATACGGAGGTGCCGTTCAAAAGTCGATTGGAATTTATACGGTCCATCGCGGCACTGTGCCAGAGATACCCAGCCGAAGTCAACAAAAAGATCGCTGGGGCAAACAAACAGATCAGTAGAATTCTCTGGTCTGCATGTGCACCGGATCGGCTGGAATGGTNAGTCAACAAAAAGATCGCTGGGGCAAACAAACAGATCAGTAGAATTCTCTGGTCTGCATGTGCACCGGATCGGCTGGAATGGTTGATGAATAACCTTCGCGTGAGACACGCCATTCAGCAATTTGTTACAGCAGGGTGCCTTCAGCTCCACAATGGAATTATGAGGTTTGGTTTGGGCTTGGTCTTGGAATTGTGATAATTCGTGAAAAACTTAAGGTCCCTCCTAGACCTTTTCCCTTGGAAGAACAAAGTCCCTACAACCACAGCGGACAGCTGCAAGTCTTTTTCACTCAGCTTGAGCCAAACAGTCACGGAGTGCGGCAGAGTTCACACGTAAGTGTGGAAACGAATTCAAACAAACGAATTAGCGTATNACAGCGGACAGCTGCAAGTCTTTTTCACTCAGCTTGAGCCAAACAGTCACGGAGTGCGGCAGAGTTCACACGTAAGTGTGGAAACGAATTCAAACAAACGAATTAGCGTATTGGGCACTGACCACACAAAGATTTACAGAGTAAATCTTGTGGGATTTAAACATAGCGTTGAGGATCCTGCAAGGAGTCCTCATCACCAAAACAAGTACACTTTGAGATCGAAGAGATTCTCAAATGTACTCACAAATCATCAAGGAAGGTTTCCTGAAACCGTTCCCGAAGCAAAACNTGAGGATCCTGCAAGGAGTCCTCATCACCAAAACAAGTACACTTTGAGATCGAAGAGATTCTCAAATGTACTCACAAATCATCAAGGAAGGTTTCCTGAAACCGTTCCCGAAGCAAAACAACTCACTACCAGAGGTACTTCTCACAAGCGATTAACGCTCATGATCTTACACCCCCCACATTTTGCTGAGGGCTTCCTCAAAGATCTTCGAACAACAAAAGACCAACAGTGGCCCTTCTGCACTAGGGGGATGCCCAGGCCACATTCCCTTGGTGCGTACTCGCCACCCAAGCACACGAAACACAACACAACGCCGATCTTTGATCAAAAAGGCGTGCAGGTTCTGAGAAAACTCAGATCGTAGTGAAAACACGTGGCAAACAAATTCAGCTTGCACACCTGTACCAGTTGGACAGGGTTGTCTTGGACCAACACAGGACCAAGAGTTCGTAGTGACAAANGTGGCAAACAAATTCAGCTTGCACACCTGTACCAGTTGGACAGGGTTGTCTTGGACCAACACAGGACCAAGAGTTCGTAGTGACAAACACGTAGCAAACGAATTAAAGCGGGCCGCTCAAAAACACTCAGTTCCTCTTCACGACCTCGTCTCAGCTCACCGTGTCAGGGCGAAAAACGCCAGGCCACCTGACTCAAAGTGGTCCCGAAGAGACCAAGAAAACTGTCCAGCCAGTGCAGAAAACTTCCAGCTCCAGTGTCCAGCGTCGCTAGAGCACCTTTCCAGACTGTATCCCAGCTGCTCCAAAAGCATCATCTTCNCAGCTCCAGTGTCCAGCGTCGCTAGAGCACCTTTCCAGACTGTATCCCAGCTGCTCCAAAAGCATCATCTTCCAGGTTCAGCATCCCAGGTAAACCAGTTTGCCAAAACCTTCCAACAGGCAAAGAAAACGCATGCACTGATTGCAAGGGCTTGCGAAAACAAAACATCGGGCCATGGCGGCGCGGGAGCCATGGCGCATCAAAACTAACTGGCAGCTAAACTACCAAGATCCCATGAGGTCATCAAGCACCTCACTCCAGATCATCTGCATCCCTAGCCTCAGCGNGCCATGGCGGCGCGGGAGCCATGGCGCATCAAAACTAACTGGCAGCTAAACTACCAAGATCCCATGAGGTCATCAAGCACCTCACTCCAGATCATCTGCATCCCTAGCCTCAGCGGCCCCCTCAACAATCCTGGATCGGCGCTCCTTCGCCGCATCCTTCATCTCCTCCAACTCAGTGACCCTCTGGTCCATCTGACCCTGCTGAGCACCGCTAGGCCCAGATGCCTGCTGAGCATTGCCAGGCTCAGCTGCTTTCTTCTTCTCATCCAGAAACTTCTCCAGATCTCCCACACTGAGGCTTGCTTTTACCATCTCAGCGATCTGTGCAATCATCGCACCATCCAACACAGGAGAAGCAGGCGGGGAACTTGGAGAGGGTTGCTCAAGGCTCCTCCTGGCCTTCTTTGCAGCTTCCTCCTCAGCNCGATCTGTGCAATCATCGCACCATCCAACACAGGAGAAGCAGGCGGGGAACTTGGAGAGGGTTGCTCAAGGCTCCTCCTGGCCTTCTTTGCAGCTTCCTCCTCAGCTGCATCCAATTCCCCTCGCCTCTTTCTCTTGTTCTCCTCAAAGTCGCGAATGGCAACGGCTGCCAACACCGCTTGCTCAATGCTGCGCTCATCCTCCATCAGCTTTTGAGTATTCTCACCCAAATGCTTCCAAATGTGCTCCCAAAGGATGCACGGGAGGTTCATATTGANCTCTTCCTTCTTTTTTTTTCCTTCCTTGCTTCCTTCCTTCGTTTTTCCTTCCTTCCTTGCTTTGCTTCTTTCCTTTCTTCCTTCGATTTTTCTTCCTTGCTTCCTTGCTTCCTTTCCTTCCTTCCTTTCTTCCTTCCTTCCTTTCTTGTCTCCTTGCGTTCTTCCTTCCTTCCTTCCTTCCTTCCTTCTTTCTCGCCCTTCTTCTTTCCTGCTTCCTTCCTTCCTTCCTCCTTCGTTGTTTCCTTGCTTTCTTCCTTCCTTCTTTCCTTCCTAAGAATATGCTTTTTCGTAGGAAAACCACAAAAAAGTCACGCCAAATCCGTCCAAAACACAAGGACACTGCTGTTTTCCCTAGGAAAAACCAAGGAAAAGCAAAAAACATGTTTTTTTCGTAGGAAAACCAAGGAAAATCACGCCAAATCCGTCCAAAACATAAGGAAGCTGCTGTTTTCCTAGGAAAAACCAAGGAAAAGCAAAAAAACAAAAAAAACAAAAAAAAAAAAAAGACCCCCCCAAAAAAAGACCCAAAAAAATAGGCCATCCATTGGTAAGGCGTGACCTCGAGTGGGACACGATTTCAAAGAGTACAAGAGCACTAGGTTTCTGGTACCTGTGGAGAGCTGGGATTGCTGGGGCTTCTTCAGCTCCGACCTCAGAGGGTTCGTAATCAGAAAGATGTTCACCTTCTGGACGAGGCTCTGGTCTGGGTAACATCAGCTCCTCATATGATAGGAACTCTTTGGGCACAGGAGTCTCTGGGGCTTTTGCCTCTCTGCCGCAGGCTTTCTCAAAACCTTGCAATGCATTCGGGGTTGCGGTTACTTTTGTCGTTATCACAAGCTGAACATCCTGGCGTTGGGCCTATCTTCCGAAACCTCGCGTAGGTGATGTAGATTCTCCTAAGCTTCTTCCTCTCACCTTGATCGGTGAACGCATGAGGCGTGAACGGAATCGGAAGGGGCTCTTGCGCTGCGACATCGCCATCATCAGCAAAAGTCAGCAACGCATGTTCAGCAGCATTGCGCAAAGGGAACACGGGGTCGCCGGATCGAACATACAGCTCAGTCTCGGGAACATTCACTGGATCGGTCCATGCGCCGAACTTGGAACGAAGCTTTTCAAGGTCAAGCACAAGAGTCACAGAACGGTAGATGCCACCGGGTTCAAGCCGCCATCCGGCAAACAGACCAGGAGCAGCATTGGGTCCGAAGTTGCTTTCATGCTTGCGTCGATAGAAAACCAATTGACCAAGAATCAACTTCTTTACATGACATGACTCTCCCCTCTGCCGGCGTCATCACTCTTGAAATCCCATCTGCTACACGACTCATCTTGAGGCGCACGCAGCGTTGAGTTCAACGCCATAGCACCGTAGCGGCAAGCAACAGGCCACAACTCAGGACGGATTGAGAAACCCGCTTCCATCAAAGAGGCACGAACACCTTCTTGAAAAGTTCTAATCTCTCTTTCGGGCCCCATTTCGGGCTGAGCATTTTGGGGAAAGCGGTTAGGCAGGGAGGAGGAAGAAACCCAGTTCATCTCCTCAGCAGCTGCCTAAAACCTCATCTGTTGCATCAGACACTGCAGTCAGAGGCTTGGAACACACACGGAGCGCAACAAACTTCCTCAGCGCAAATACGACCGCATTTGTTGAACGGTCATTCCCAGGGAAGGCAGCAAACAGACCAGTGAACTTGTCTCTTAAGCACAACACGACATCAGACTCGTCAAGAGCATCGGAGTCATCTGGCGATCTAAACACATGTATGTGATCAGCGGCAATGACTTCTCCGGACTCAGGTGCTTCAAGCGGATCAGGCTCTTCGGCGGAATCTCGGGGTTTCCAACGAACGCGCCTTGAGAGCACGCGAGCCTGATTACAAACGTCACAGAAAGGATTCTTCGGGAAGTGGAGGAGTCTGTGCTCTACCGACATGGCTTGATGCCTCAGTTTGACAATTCTCTCCGGAACTTTATCTTCGGAGCCATCACCCTGAATCAATTCACCCGAACCCTCAACGACAGCACTCGGATCAGGTTTGTCGGGCGGCGCCTCGGTAGCCGGACCCTCGGGAGCCTCAGCAAAAGCAGGCAAGGGCTCATCACAAGAGTCGATCGGGAAACCGAAAGCACGAAGCTCTTCGCAATGAACTTCTTTGACTTCGGACGGGTGTTTTACGGAGAACAATACCATCACTAACCTGTCACCCTTCCAGGGCATTGTTGCGTGAGTAGTGCTCTTAGCTCGAAGCCGAATGACTCCATTCTTGAAACTACGAATTTTGTCAAGTTTGGCAGGCTCACCGCGACAAGGAGTTGTCCCCCCGTAATCCTCAACGCATACGCCACCGCCCGTAAAACCCCCTACGGAGATAACGGCATAGTCAAGGTTGGCGTTGAGAAAGTCTCAGTCGGGACCGGTAGCGACATTGCTGAAGATACAGAGAGTTGTGTACCCGAAACTGGGAACTTGCGGAAATGCAAACTTGTTGAGAGCTTTGGTGACCAATGGGAACTGATGGGCTGAAGTCCTAAGTCCAAGGGCTCCACCCAATCGGTAAAGTCCAGTGGAAAAGGAATCCCCATGATCACCCGTAGCAGCAGGCTCCTTGTCAACGAGGTCGAACAATCTACGATCTGCGCGGCCGCTGATGTTACCACCAGAACTCAGATTTTGTCTAGCCCTGACTTGGCTGCGAATCTAAGCTTCGGATGGTTGCGAACCCCCCTGAAAGGTCACTTACAGGGTTTGCAGCTCCATGCGTGAATCTCACATGGCTGGTGAATATGGGAACGTGCTCATCAACACGAGTTGCATATTGTCGATACTTCTCAGGGCACTGAATGACAAGATGAGAAACATCAGTAACGAAGAAAGGCAGACTCCCAGGCCACCAAACGAAGGCTTTCCCGGAATCAACATCAATTCCAGTGCTGCGAACTAAAGGACAGCTGTGATTTGCAAAATCCATGTTGTTGGACTCAAACCCAAGAGTTTGAACACCAGGCTGAGGCCCAACGCCTGTGTGAAAGGTAACAGGGGACCTAGATGAACCTAAGTAACTATCAAAGGCATCGCGGGGAATCCCTTGATCAAACAAGGCCTTGGCCGAAACTATGTGACGACCAGCAGCAGTGTCAGCGGCCCACTCAACATCATAAATCACAGGCGTACACAAACTAGAAGCTCCAACAAGCACAACAACGGCTTTTGCTACTACTCCAGGTCTGCTCTTGGCTGTATCCTTGGCTTTAGATTTCGGCTTTGGTGCGGCGGCTTTGCGATTGAACTTACATTTATCCCCATGGATGCAGCCAGATGGCATCTGGAAGAAAATGCAAGGTGTCTTGGCTTTCTCAGCATCAGTCATAGCCTTTTGACTTAGCTTTAGCCTTCGTCTTTGCTTTCGCATTTGCACTGGGCGCTGGAGCACCAGGGCAATGGGCGGAGTTTGAGGTTCAGTCTTGGGAGGAGCAGCTTTTGATGGCGCAGCCGGAGGCGTTGCCCTCGTTTTCCCATTTCCCCCATCAATAGCAGGAACAGCTTTGGTCCTCGGAGCACGAGTGGCTGACTGTAGGGACTGTAGGGATTTCAAGACAGACCGTGCATTAGAATCCTCACGATACTGAACGATCAAATCCTGAATCTTATCCCAAAGGTATGACCACTCTCTCCTATACGAAGATGCTCCTGACTTCCGCATGTCCTCAATGACTCAATGATGCGTTCAAGCTTGCGCACGTGCTTAACACGATGGAGCAACCACTCACCGGTAAGGCGATCATCAGGTCGTTGCCCAACCGGGATTGCGCTGAGAACAAGACGGATGCGGTTCACAAAGCCCCTAAGGTCTCTTATGGAACTCCCACCAAGTGCAATCTGAAACAACGTTGACGCGGTCAAAACCGAACCCCTCACACGGTCTAGGTCGTAATGCCTTGCGACGATTGACAGCATCACTCGACCCTTGGGTGATTGGCCGAGTTGGGCGCATCTCTCGATGTCTGGCAGTAATGTCTTGCTCAAGCTCGGAGGACTGTTTCAAAACTCGTCCCGAAGACAATTCCCCTGCAACCCAGGCGCCGAGCCTTGGAAGGAGTTCCGAACCCTGCAAATCAGCCCTTTCGGCATCAAAGCCCCCCGAAACCCAATCGAGCACAAGGCCCTGACCAGATGTATCAAGCTTGGATAACTGGACCCTCAAACGTTCTTCCAAGTTCGGAAACTGGCTGCATCTGATGGAACAGGCTCGAGTTTGAGATGCAAGAGAGCCCTTTGGTCAACGATGTCCTTTTCCCGAAGCTCTTTGACAACTTCTTCGTCAACATCACCAATATCATTGGTCTCACAGGAATCCGCAGCATTTTGACTGACCTGTTGAACCAACTGCTGAACTACCTCAATCAATTGATCCACACGAGGGTCTGACACAGGTGATGTTGGTTGGGAAGGGACAGGACAGCGGAAGGAGGCACAAAGGTACCTGAATACAGATTGCGCTCAGGCGGAGGGTCGGAGGCTTCAAGGTGAGTCTAAGACGCCTCACTAGATCCAAGCACCGAAACAACAGGAGGAACCGTTGACTTAGGTGGCTTTGGCGGGGATCCAGAGCTTGCGGCGCTAGGGGCAGCCGAACGAAGTCTCTGAATTTCACGCTCCTTGATCTGACTCTCTACACGTGTTTGGTTGAGCTGAAAGGTCAACGAATTGTTACTCGATTGACACTCCTGAAGGGCAGCATTGAGCTCCTGGAAGCTCATTCGTTGCGTGCCTAGCTCAGCCTCCAACCTGCCTAATTCAACCTTAGCCTCGCTGAGCTGACGCTCCATGAGTTGCCCGTACTCGAAAAACTCGCTACATCTAACTTCCGAAAGTCTCAGCTGTTCGCGAAGTTGATCAACCGTGTGATTCCAAGGCGTAAGGTGGCAGACACCTTTTGCTCGAAATGCAAGGCACAACGTACGGTGACGCAGTTCCGGCCGTGGCGCCGTAGCAGCCTTACGAACCCAGGCAAGGAACCCTGAGGCTGTGTCTGTGGCGCTAAAGCTGCCTATCAGACGACCCTGAAATAAGTGTGCTTATGCTATCCAACCCAGTGAGCAAACCCAAGCCGCAGGGTAGAGGTGCTAGAGCTACCAAACGTACCCTGGGACGCACACAGCCACTGCTCAACTAGCCTCCAACTGGCTTAGGTCGAAGGTGTCCGGATAGCACTGCTCGACCCAGTTACGGATGTAGTCGTAAGAGTCCGCAGTGTGATCGAAGGAGACACAAGGCAAAAATGGAGGAGCAGGACGACGATGCAGATCGGATGTAAATCGGAGTTGCCTTCGGAACGCTGGCAAAGGAATCAATGATCTCCGACGAGTCGTCGATGTGAATCAAAGGTTGAATCCACTTTGCTCCCGCACCAGGTGGAGCAGCTGAGAGCCTCTGCAGCACTTCAGCTTTACCTCCCCTCCTACTGGGCGACCTGGTCAAAACCACGAATGCCACGCAATAGCCCCAAGCTCGGATTCCAGGCTTTCAGCTGTGTTGCAAGTGGTGCGGATAATGTGCTGCTTCGTCTCCTGTTTATAACAATATGAACATACAATCACCAGGCCGTTGGTCAGAAATCGTTGAGCTTCAAAAGGGGACACGGGGTAATCGTCGCTCCAATTCACGTGAGTGCCTCGCCTATCCAAGTCCAGACAATTATGAAAATCGCAGGAAATGATATCATGGAACTTCGAGATCGACTGACGTGTCAAGCCCACAAGCCGATAGGTGTTTGGATCGATAATCTCCACACCAGTGCCACTAAGGTCCACCCTGAGATCCGGATCAACAGAAGCAAGACTCTCCTCAGCCTCTTCCACTTCCGCCTCCTCGTAAGACCTCTTTGTAGGAGGAGGCCCTTTCGGAGGCACCGGACGAGCCTTCACTGCAACGGGCTTTGGAGCTGGATCCTTGGAGCCACTTGCACCAGAACTGCTTACAATAGGACGCGCCTTAGATACAATGGTCTTCGACTGTGCAGAAGGTGCTGGATCTGATGAAGCGCCCGAATACGGAGCCCTTACAGATGGCCTCGGTGGTGGTGGCTTCGGAGGAGCCGGTTTACCGCTTGCCAAACGATCAAACGAAGGGACTGGACCAGTTGCGCCAGGGATAAGCCGATTACCAATAGGTTCTGTAAGCTTAGCCTTTGCAACTTTGGGCGTAGGAAGTAGGCGTGAAGGGGGAAGCACTACTGCTTCGGCCTTCGCCTCTACTTCTGCGTATGGATCACTCGTCGGAGGAGGGACGCCGAAGGCACGAGTCGAGCCCTCCGGCCGACGAGATGGCACCTCAAGAGCAATCAAGAGCAGATGCGTATCGCCCTGGGTCCTGCATCAGCGCCTCAGCGAACACAAACCCTTGGAACGCTTCACGCTTCCTCTGAGCAGACTTGCCTGCCCGACTTCCACGATTCTGCTTCGGACAAGGCAAAGTCCCTCTCGGGCGCTCAGGGTTATCGTCCATGAAGCGACACTGAAGCTACTTGGAAAATCCCTGAACCCAACAGCACAACGGCTGATAACCAGTTATTCAATTCCGACCCCAAACAGAGATAGGAACGAGAAGGAAGGGCACAAGGCAAACCAAAGGAAGCCCAGACCCTGACGTTTTAACGCAGCTCAGCGGCGCCCTTTTTCATCTTGAGCCAAATGTTCATGATTGGCAAGTTCAGCCACACAGCCAGACATGTTCTCTACATCAGGGAACGCCGTGTTTTAACAACTACCAACCCTCGAAACTTAGGCCCTAAACTCTAAACCCAAGAACCCTAAGTTTTAAATTTTACGCCCTGAACCCAAGAACAGTAGACCCAAGAACCCTAAGTCCTAAACCCAAAAACTCTGAGCCCTCAATCCAAGAACCCTAAGCCTGAAGCCTAAACCCAAAAACCGTAAGCCCTTTACCCAGGAGCCCCGGGGCCCCAACCCCTAAACCCAGGAACCCTGAACCCCTAAGCCCCAAACCCAAGTAGCCCCGAAACCCTAAAACCTCAACCCAACAACCCAAACTTTGTGTGATTTTTTATACTACATGCGTATTTGCTAGTTTGTGAAATACAGATGATGTCCTACAAGGTTTTATGTTGTACAACCTTGAGCAATATGTGCTTTTTGGTTTCTCTTATGCTGTATTAGTGTATATCATGTATGATACTGTACCATGGTATATGATCTTATATTATGTTTCATGGTCCGTTTGTTACACGAGGACTTACCATATTACAACTGACAGTACGAGATGTTCGACGATATGATACCATATTGTAGGCGGTCAAGTCATTTTATGTGACATTATGCCATCTCGTCAGAAACTGTGTGACATTGTTCACCATGACGTGTTATGACCTGAGATGATATGATACAACACGATATGGGATGAGATGCTGTGCTTCTATGTTTCAAGATATGCATGGTATACAATGCTCACTGTACCATGTTCTGAGATACGGTGGGATATGATTTGGTACTCGCGTCTTGGGGGTTAGCTCAGGTACCCTCATACGAATCCTCCACCCTGCAGCCCGAAAGTTCTGGCCCCCGCTTTTTGCGTTTGTTTCCCACCNCTGGCCCTACACACCAAGCCCAAAATCTCGAAAATGAGCCCATGTAAAGAGCCTAAAAGCCCTAAACCCTAAACCCCGACCACTTCCTTTTGCTCTGCTCCTTACCCCCACTCTCCGCTCTTCCGCTGCTGCCCTCCGTCCCTTGCCCCCCTCTTCTGCATCCGCACTGCTCTTTGACATTACAGAAGCAAGTCGATGAGTTCAGTCACAGTGCTGGTCTCCGGCAAGCCGAGGCGGGCGGCGTAGCGTTAAAACTATGTGAAGGGTATGAGATGATATGATATGACTTCACGACACCTGATACTACATGTCATATCATGATCAGTTGTATTGCTATGCTCCATCGAACAAATTACCATTGCATTGTCAGAAGCTCTATTAAGCTGAACTATATTTTGTCATGTTGCTTTGTGTTGCATTTTGCTTTGTTGTACTACAAGGTTATGTTGTATGTGACCATATCATATAGTATACAACACAGTAGTACATCATGTCATGTAAGACTGTATTGGATTATAACATTGTACAATGAGCTAAAGCAGATCCCTCTCGCTCCCCCTCCCTGATCCCCCCTCCTGTCCAACGTATAATATCACCCCACACACACACACACCCGCCTCTGCGCATCTCCCCTTTTTCCAAGCCAATGCGAAATTCAGGTTTCTGGATACATCGGCCGTTTGATATCAGTGCTGACGCGCCGCAGCTCTGGAAGCTTTTTGGCAGCTGCGGCTTCAGCCCCCGCACATTTCCCCTCCAGGCCCAAGCTGTGGAATTAAAAATGAAAGTACCCCTGAAAACGACCTATGTAAGGCCTCCCAAAAAATCCAAAAACCTTGGAGCATGACAAAGGACAAAGGCACTCAGTTTGAGGATTTGTGTGCGCTTCCCAAGACGCCCCGAGAGCGAGACAGGCCAAGCATTCGGCCATGGTTTCTGCAGTGATGGAGGCTCTGCTGCTTACGGAATAAAGCGCCGGACGCCAATATCACATGCATGGGATCGAACGCCGAACATGAGAAGTAATGTGAGCTCGTGGAATCTTAGTCTACAGCGCGATTAAAACTGCAAGTTTATGGTGTGCTCAGTTCCGGAGAAATCCATGAAGTCTATTTTCCGGGTGGCACTGGGTTCAGAAGCAGTGAACCACCAGACAAGGACGGGATGTTTGATGGAGGGGGGTCGCCGGTCCTGACCGGCTGCATGACCGTTCTGTAGGCATCCTTGGGAAGCCAACCCCAATTCACGACCTGTCCAAGGCCGCTCAGACAACAGATCCCACAGCACAGCAGATCCAACTTGGCCTCCCATTCGAGGTCGGCCTTTGTCACAAGCCTCAAAGTTGCCAGCTCTCCGAATACCCAACCGGCTTCCCTTCCAGCCGAGTCTCCAAAAAAGCGACGTCAGGAAGCAAGCAAAAGCGAGGAACGTCGTCCAAAGGGACACCAAGCCTGGTGCAGCCAACCAGACATTTCGCTATGAACGCGCGAACGAACAAGGCTGGCATTGGTGATGCCCCCCACCGAGAGAGCTAAGTCAAGTGTGTTCAGCAGCCCAAATCTAGCAACACGGCAGGGGCCGCAGAATCAAATTTGAATGCCCAGCCTGATTGACAGCGGAAGAAGCTCTGGAGCGAGAGGACAAAGTTAGCCTGAATACTCTTCTGCACCGCAATCAGATGTTCCTCTGGAGTCAGCGCAAGGCCTCGGCAACTCAAGACTGGCTTAGCGCTGCTCACATGCTGGCACACTCTTGCTCGAGTGCAGCTCAGCAACCATAGGACAGCCGCCTGCCTAGAAATATCGTGGTGTAAGCAAGCATGATTACCAAAACCGGCTCCGTGGAAGTTCTGTTCTTAGAGAGTTAGAGCTGGAGGTCATGAGATTTGGATTGATTGCAGATCGAGAGACTAATGAAGTGGGATCGGTTGCCACCCACCATCCTGGGAACATGCACGAAAGCAGACTTGACGTGAGATTGCACATCGCTCCTCACCCCTGCCAAGCTTCTGTTTTAAGCTGAGGGCGGCATCTTCTGCCGCACAGTTCTCAGGAAAAGTGAGAAATTCAATGTACTCCTGACCGCCGTGCGATCGTCTGCAGCAACGGATCAACAAACTGTCAGCCGCCATCTCTTCTCAGTTCCCGTCCTTATGTTTCCGCTTGGTCCGCCGGTCGCGAACTCGAGATTTCTCCAGCTCCCAGATGAGAGCATCGTGTTCTTCCGGCTCTTTGCGATTTAAAAGCCACGTGCTGTTGGTGCTGCTGGCGCTGACCTCCGACCAGCGTATGTGGGCGGTACAAAAACGTTGCTGGAGGCAGATTGTTCAGCTGCTCTGCAAGCTAGCGACGCCGCCGCAGCAGTTGTGGATCATGCAATTCAGGCGGAAATACTGGGCATCGTTGTTGTCCTGGGATGCAGTGAGCCCATTGACAAGCAAAGAAGACTTGAACGCAGTCGAGTCCCACGGAGGGCTTTTCTGACAAGAGTCTAAATAATCGGCCCGATCCTGTACATGAGGAAAATATTTCGGGCACCTCTGGCGACATCTCTGGCGTCTGCGAAGCTTAGAGCTGCAGCAAGTTCTTCAATTCAGCAAAGCGTGCACACTGAATGCCCCTGGAGGCACTGGCAAAAGCGAACATTCCTGCTCAGGTTTGCGTAGAGGTCAAAGAAATAGGGAATCGTAGAATGGTAAAAGTCCTTGGTGACCCTCCCACACCATGAGCCAGCACATGTGTTCAATGTCTAGTTGACGACCCGACATCATATCCCCCGGCATCTTGCCCCGTGCCAAGCTTCCGTCTGAAACTGATGCCGTGCATCGCAAACACTGAACAGGGCCGGCTGCAAGTCCTCGTCACGGAGGAAAGCAAAATCTTCAACACACGAAAGAGCAACGCTCTGAAATGCATCAGGGCTCCCGGTCATCACCGTAAAGATTCCGGGCACGGCCAGCATAAACAAAAAAATAATTGGCGGCAAAGTTCAGACCGCCTCGACCAGGCCACGGGTTCACATGTGGCAGGTTTCTCTGCTCTGGCTCTCGCAGATCTCAGGTCCTGGTTTCCCACGACTCGGACGCAGTGCGATCTGCAGCTTGCTGGTATCTACCTCCTCGAGACCTGACATGCTTTTCCATCTCGACTCTTTCATACTTCCGACAAACAGAACGCGCCAAAGGCACCATGCAGCATCTGCATGGCTTTAGACCGGCAAGCCAGCCACTGGTCGTTTCCAGTGCCCTGTGGAACCTCACATGGCTGCTCAGTCTGCAGAGGCTGGCATGCTGCCTGCTATTGCTTGTCACTACAGTGACTACAGATGTTGCTTGTCTTTCGGAAGAACACTCCTTTGCGGCCTCATAGTACCACGTTCCAGGAGCCACATGCTGCGTCTTCAACGTGCGTTCATCCTGCACACAAATGTGCCGGCAAGCCCATATTGAACATATTGCTCTGACTTGCTCCTCGTTCAGGATCATGGAACAGGCTGATCGTGGAAAGAATTTGGTGCATGTTGAGGCCAGTTCGCGGGGGTGACGGTGCACCGGAGTGACCAGCGCTGGGGGAAAGTGCTTGGTGTCGGGTCCTCCCTCTCGTGAAGTGCTGGAAACATCGCGGATGAGCTGGAGCTCCGTAGCCGCGACTATACCCATCGGCTCACAGCATGAATTTATGAACGCCATTAAACGCTTGAGAACTTGAGAAAGATCACGTCTTCTCCTCTGGAGGACTCGCCCTGGCCAGGTAGTGCAGGCGCAGCGCGATGCCTCGGAGAGTGGAGTTCTTCCACTGCCAGAAAGCGCAGCGTGCGGCAAGAAGACAGACTAGCAGATGAGGTGCTGTTTTCGTCTGCTGGCATCCAGTCCACTAGGTCATCCAAATAGGACTTGTTCTTGTGTGGGCCTGAAGGACGGGAAAGCTCAGTTTTTTGAGTCGACATGCTGGCCGCGAACGAGCCGAAACTGCCTGGAGCAAGGAGCTCGTCTTTGAGGGAAGCTAGTGCCTCAAGCTCAGCCAGTGAAGAGAACGCACCATCGTAGGACTGTCACTAAGCATGCGGTAGCAAAAGAGCCCGGCGGATTCCAGCGCAGTACAGCTGACTCGCTGCCAGCCCCACGCTTTGCGAAGCTTCTTTAGCACTTCCTGTCGGATCAGCGAGACTCGGACGGGCGTTCGTCAGTGTGTCGCTGGCTGCCTCCCCGCTGAGCTTGTCCAGGGTAGCCTGCGACTTGTCTCCGTAAAAGCTGCGTCGCAGGTCTTCAAAGGTCATCTTGTTGGTCTCTTCCTGTGGCGCTTAGGAGGTTGAGCATTCTTCCATCCAGCAGTCTTGTTTGGTCCCACATCTTGAGTTGCTGAGGTGCAGGCGACCCAAACATGGAAGAATTGCCGCACGCTCTCTTCGTAGGACTGAAAGCCAGATCCTGCCCAGCATGTGTCACTGAGGGTGTTGTCTCGGCTCGGGACATGCAATCCGAGAAACGACAAGAGCGCGGAAAGGCACAGTGGCTGCAGTTGTGCAGCTTCAGCCGAACCCGTCCTGATGGGATGGCCTGCAAAATCTCGCAGATCTTCGTCCAAAGCACCTTCTGCTGTGCACGGTGGCCTGCAAGACCAACAGAGAATAGACAATCGACCAAGGTCAATACATGTCAGGTGCACCATCCTTCACTTCAGAGTCAGAGACTCAACAGCAACTTGAAAGAGGTGTTGTAATTTTTGATGTCGCAAAAGGAGCCATGAAGCCTTCGTCAAGAAGCGCAACATGGTATCGGCACGCACAGTCGGACGGCAATGCACTGACGGCACCTAGGATTCCGCATCAGAGGACATGCCAGGCTCAGCGGTGGCAAGCATGGAACGGGAAACTGCAACGAGTCGCCGATCAAACTGCGCAGGACGATGCTGGGAGGCTCGTCTTTTGTAGTCACAGCCACAACGATATAGCCTCATCGGGGAATCTGCATCATACACCAAAGGACTGTGCCAGGAGCACGAAAACAGCGAGCATGCAGGAAAATAAGGCATGCACGCAGCTGCTGGCTCAGCTCCGGGTCGTACCTCGCACGAATGGTGCGGACTTCACAGAAAGAAACAATGTCTTTCATGCAAGAGTAGAGCTCTGAGTGGCACGAGATGCACCCTTTTGCATCATCGTTTTCTTGGCAAATGGCCAGTAAAGCTGTTCACTCACCGCAGTACTTTTGCGTGCTCGAGGACTAAAGATGGTCTTCGTAGCCAATGATTCATGCAGCTTGTGACCCGCGGCCACTACTCCATCCTTAATTCCATCCAAATAATTCACATGAGCTGGTGGATGTGCGATTTTCTTGGATTCATGGAGCTAGTCTTCATCAAACGATCACATACATCATATTCCGAGTTTGTGGACCTCGCTTGCAATTGCAAGACTATATACAATGCATTGTTCAACTTATTGAGAATGAAACGGTTTCTTCATTTTGACGAAAGAAAGAAGATGCTATTCGATTAAAGCCGACGACTAGGTGCATGAAAGATTTCGCTTCGTTCATGTTTTGAAACGAGCAACATGAATGTAAAATCAAGTCTCTGTATTTGCATACATTTCAATCAAGTCTGACAAGCTTCCTCCTTGGCCGGACCGACAGCTGTAAG
This sequence comes from Symbiodinium sp. clade A Y106, assembly GCA_003297005.1. Lineage (NCBI taxonomy): Eukaryota > Dinophyceae > Suessiales > Symbiodiniaceae > Symbiodinium > Symbiodinium sp. clade A. The sequence goes on from BGNK01001051.1 coordinate 20,271, forward strand.
ACTTTCATACCAGTTTGCCGCTCGATACCGAATGGTTCGGGCGGACTAATCCGTTACCCTACGGTAGAAGAAAGCCCTCGCAAGAACTCGGGCGGACATTTTTTTTCACACGAGTGCCGAGAGTCCGGTGGTCAGGTGAAGCACTGCCACGGTCGGAAGCAGTTCGAATGAACTGAACCTTTTGGCGGCGGTCGGACCGGCCGCCGGCCGTAAGAAAGAAAACGAGTGAGACAGAAACGGACGTGTGAAAAACAGACCACGGACAAAAGTCCCTTCGAAGAAGTCCACTGAAACTGGCAGTAAAGCGGACGGAGGAATGACTGCGCGGACGGAAGTCGCCAGACAGCCGCACGCTCGTGCCTCAAGGAGGCGTCCGGGGACGGAGGTGGGCAAAGCGAAGTGAACCGACCGGCTGCGAGCCCGTGGCTGCGGGCGGTCGGTTCCGTTGCGTCCTAGCACAAACATCTCCGATCAAGCGCGGTAACATTCGGGCGGACTAGTCCGTTACCCTACGGTAGAAGAAAGCCCTCGCAAGAACTCGGGCGGACAGTTTCTTTTTCACACGAGTGCCGAGAGTCCGGTGGTCAGGTGAAGCACTGCCACGGTCGGAAGCAGTTCGAGTGAACTGAACCTTTTGGCGGCGGTCGGACCAAACATGATCGAGCCACGTGCTTGACCCGACAGGGGAACCGCCCCAAAACACTTTCAAGCACTGCTTAGGCAACCGCCTTCATCCGGCCAGAAAGCCGTTGAAAGACGCGGCGGACGGGTGCAAAGACAGCGAAGCCGTCTTGGAGAAGATACTCCAGTCGACATCCACACACTCGGACGGGGAGAAACCAAGGCTGACAGGATCCGCTCCTCGGCAATCCCCGGAATATGATCAATGTGGACGGAGATATGCATGCGCTCTTGAATGTGGGAAAAGGAGCGGAGCACAACGCAAAGTCCAACAGCCATGGCGAGGCCCTTCCAAGATGCGAATTCACTGGCGGAATTGTCGCATCGGAACACGGTATGGATCGGAAGGTGGCCCTCACCCAAGAGTTGGTGTAGGAGGAGCAAAAGTGCAGACTGGGCTGCCAGCTCCCAGGTGGCGATATAAGATTGCAAAGAGCAATCGGGCGGAAGCCACGGCAACAGCGCCAGCATCTGTGCTTTAGTGAGCATAACCTGAAAGAAAAGCTGGCGGGAATCGGGAAGCCGTACAAAGCCGCCCATGCCAACAGACGCGGCATCAGCGCACGCGTCTGCAAAAGCCGTACACTCGAATTTGGGCGGAAGCATGAGTGAACGGACGTCTGTGCCTGAAGATGCCAAATCCAGCCACATGCGGATGACCTCACAGGATGCTTCGGAGAGGCGGCAAAATGAGCGAGACGGACTGCAAGATTGGACCCGGATGCGGCGCTGTTCGGGGACCATCCGCACGAGACTGCAACGGGGTCTGACCAACGCGCAAAAGCTTGGAGCCCGGCGGAAGCGCTGCAACGCCGACGGATTTGAGCAGAATAAGGTTGTGATCCACATTATCACAGAGGCGCTGGCAGACATCCGGAGACACAGCGGTCAGAACCGGAGTGAAGGAATGTTGATCGGCGTACAGGGGTGACAGCGACGGGCGGAAACACCGGAAGAGCGAAGATAGCCAGAGCAGCTTCCCCGTGAGTCGCTCCAACTCCCGGACGGAGCACTCGCGGGAGATGAGGATTTGCTTCGCCAACGTCGACAGACGAGTGAGTTTAGCGGGGTCCAGGCGAACGGTAAAGCACTCGAAGTCCATCTGCCACCCAATCCACACGACGGACGGACCCAATGCGCACTTGTGCCAGCTCATGGGAACCCGGAGGCACAACAGGAGGATCACAATGACAGAAGCCCAAGGAGCGGACGTCCGGTTGAGAGGGACAGAACTTCGTCCACGTAAATTCAGCCGGAGTGCCGGACGTGGGGAAGCCGTAGAAGAAGCCCAGCGGCACGAGCCCAGTAAAACTAGAGACGCGGGCACCAAAATTCAAGGTGCGGCATTGGTAAAGGCGGCCACGGTGTCGGAAGTACAACAGACCGCGGTCGGAAAGCCGGATGAGGATGCGCCGATGGGCTTTGGCCACGTCCAGAACCAGGGCAACAAGCTGTTCAAGAGAGTCGGAAAGTGGGATGCAGCGACGGACGTCCATCAAAGACGGATTGGCCGAACGGTTCGGGAGATGGGTGTTAGAAGTGACCCCTGAAACGCTAGAGTCCACCACGAGACGGGGCGGACGGCCAGGCGCCAGTACAACTTACCCACGGCTGTGTGCTTGTAGGTGCGACGAAGCTCCTCATCACCGCCCGGAATCTCACAAATCCAGCCTGCCTCAAGCTCAGCTGCCAAGAGCTCGTCCACAGCGTCAGCATGACATGATCGATGGCTGACTTCCAAGCCGACTCGCAACGCTGCAAGGGCAGACGGACAGAGTCCGGAGGTGCAGGGGGATGCATGACGGAGCATTGCGGGATGACGGAGCCAACCCCGAGAGGGACACCTTCACGCAGCACATGAAAGTTGTCAGGGTCGGGATCTGAACAAAGCAAAGCAAGGCAGTGCCACAGATTAAGACGGAACGGCTGACCCTCAAGGACGGAAAGAAGTGAGCTCCATGTGCACTCGGAGTCCACATGCAGAAAACCGCAAAGGTCGTCCAGAACCGGTTGAAGTTCCGACTCGGACACAGGTGCCTCCTTCGAACCTGACACCAAACGGGAAGAAATGCGCTGGTGAAGGCCGGAGTCCAGCAAACGCAAACGCGACACCCAAGCCTTATACGGAGCGGGCCGAGCAAGTCGGATTAGGTGGGCGGAAACATTGCGGCGGAACTGCACAAGCCGTCACAAGCCTGCACCACCCTCCACGCGCCCATGTGGAGTGGACCGACATGCCCGGGAAGGGAGGAGTGCAGTCCGCGCACGGACGGAATGCTGGGAACCCCGCGAGTCCAGGGAAGGGGCCGCAACCTCCGCCAAAGCCCGTGCAAGAGATGGCGGATAGCTGGCTGTTGCACGTGTCAACAAGGAACCGTCGGAGGCCCGGGCGCCAGACAAAGCAGGATGAAAGCCAGCGGGCGCGGGCCTACAGAAGCCACCGACGAAATGGACCGGTGGTTGGAAGCAAAAGTCCAAGCTTTGTGTAACGGAACGCAGGCAGCCACGAAAGCAAAGGTAGGTGTGTGCGTGGGGCGCCAAGCCATGATCTGAGGGTCCAACCAAAGTAGGCTGGAAGTCGGATTCTGCATCCATATGAGACGGCCCCGCGCTGCTACCAAAGCAAGACAACGGACATGAATCGAAGCGGATTTACGCAGTTCCTCAGCTTGAGAGAGGGACAGGTCGTCCCGACCACACGGCTGCGCCACTGAACGGAGGGGGGGGGGCCCCCGGGACGGAGGCAGGCCCGAGAGCGCACGGGGGGGCAGCACCAGCCGCACCAACCAGGCCGGATGCACCGGACGGAAGCATGATCGGGCAACCACGCAGGTATTTGCAATTGGGGTTCTTACACTTCCCCAGACCAAACTTCATACAAACATCCTGACCGTTGATCTCCCGCGCCCAAGAAGGATCAAAGCCGCGGATGGGGCCAGGCTTGGAATGGGAGGCTTTTGCCTTCGTCTTGGCGTCTTGGCCTTGCCCTTCGGGGTGGGCTTGGTTGGGGTTGTCGTGGCAACAGAACCCGACTTCATTGAGTCATTGAGGCTGTCAGTCAAGCTCCAGGAGTGGAAATGAAACGTCAGCCTGGACCGTCTCATGGAGCGTCGACGGGCGGAGGGTGCTATCGCTCGGAATCTGCAAGGCCAGTGTAATGAACTTCTCACTGAAGCGCTTAATCGTAGCAAGATGGACCATGTCCAACATCGCTAAGGCCGCTAAGGCAGTCGCGAACAAGTCCAGACAGCGACGAAGCACGGATTCGGACGGGCCATTAAACATTGAAGCTGAATTTGGGCAGAGACCTCGTCCGGCATGTCGAGCAATGACCGTAGCATCTGACGGTCGGAGCGGGGGCGTCGGGACTCCTCCCACTGCAGGTGGTCGTACTCGGAGGTAACCTGACGCCACGGAAGCCAAATTGACCCGTCAAGTGACGCTGACGGATCAGAGACAGAAAGTCCAGAGACGGGGTACTGTTCGGTGTCAGCAGCTCGCCCGGATACTTGGAAAGGTAACCCTTGCGCAAGGACAAAAACTCGCCAGCTGTAAGCTTTGCCACTGGGCCGGATGCCGGGGGGAACAAGAGCAGGGGCGGACGGGGCAGCAGCCGAGGGCGGAGCAAGGGAACAAGCTTCATGGATGGCCCGGCGCAGGCGGAAGGCCTCCGGTGAAAAGGTGGCGGAAGGGTCACCCTCCCAGATGAAGGACGAGACCAGCTCCGAGTCCGAAGGGTCAGAAAGGGCAAAGGCCGGAGTGCCCAACGTGTTGAAGCTGGTCGCCTTCAGGGCCGAGGCCAGGGAGTCCGGAGCCGAGATGGACGACAAGAACACCGGAAGCGCGGACGGGTCGTCCAAGCGCGACACAGCAGGCATGTTGCCGAAAACCAGGCAGCACAGACTACACTGAAGCTCTGAAGCTTCGAGAGGAAAAAGGCTGCGGAAGCACAAGACTCACATGCAAGTAAACCCGCTCAACGCAAAGCACACTGACGCTAATGACGCACATTTTCCCGCAGACGGAAAACGGAAGCTCGGATCACGCGCCACGGTTGGAGCTGTGACAGCTGGCACAAAAGTGGTTACGGTGGCCGCGGCCGTATACCGGGCGCCCGCACTGATTAAAACACCCCGGTGTCGGGCATTGAGCCAAACACGGTGGCGGATTCGGAACGGTCGGAGCCGCCGACGAAAAAGAAGCCGGAGCATCCTGAGGCGGAGTTGGTTGTGCGGAACTGTGCCGCCCATGCCCAGCAGCAGACGGGTGATCCGATCCCTCGTGGTCGGACGCAGCCGAAAAGGCTGATCGACCCTAGTCGGTGCTCACGTCGCCCACCGTCACGGAAGTGCCAGGATATCCCAAAACGGAAACAACACGGGAAAACGAAGGTCCGCGTCACTTGCCGGCCGTTGTGCCCCAAGAATAGCTTGCTCTTTCACACAGCAGCTGTTGCATTGCTTGTGATTAGCATGTCCTTCCGCAGCCTTCTGCCCTGGCTCAGGTCGTCTCGGTTGCCCTCGTTTCCGCAGCGTGAGACGATGTCTTCCGGCGTGGCTTCGGTCCGCCGGGACACAACTTCGCGCTCGGGCCGCTGCCTCTTCAGAGCCCGGTCCGGAACCGGCCCCGTCCGTTGCATCGGCCGCGGCTTCTGATGCGGGGCTCGGCGCTGACGGGGTCTCCGTGCCGGCCTCGTCCACGACGTCTTCGCCCCGGGAGCTTGGTTAGTCCAGCTGCGAAAGGCGGGAAAAAGCTTTCCGGAGGCACAAAACTGATCCTGCGGCGGAGACACCAGAAGCGGACCTGGTGAAAGCTGGTGCGTCTGAGCGCCGCAGGCCGGACGGACGAAGACCGGAGAATCATCCTGGCTGGCGGAGCATGCGGATGGCACGCGGAGCATCCGGAAGACACGTCTGCGCAAAGTGCACCACGCTGCTAGAGTCCTCCTCCAGCTTGGGCGAACCATGATCGGACACTGGTAACGCAGGAGGAGGGTCCGACGGAATGGCAACGTCAGGAAGACAGTCAGACGGGAGCACATCGTCCGGGGAGTAGAGCGCGACGGAACGATCCGCGCCTGACAGCCTATGGTGGCCTTGTATGCGTCTTGACTCGGACTCTATGGAGAGCTGTCGAGCCCAACTTCAGCGATTGGGCGGCCACCAAAGAGAAGACGGACGGAAGCGGGGCAGACGAGTGAAGGTTCCAATGCTGACAAAGCAGGTTCCGGAGCCACGGGACAAAGCGCTCACGATCCCAAGGTTCCGAAAAAATCGGACGGTCTTCATTACCCGACAAAACGGCCGGCAAGAAATCCAGGATGCGGTCGGGCTGAAGGGCCAATGTGTCTGAAACGGCTTGACAGAGGCAAGACAGGAACCGAAGGGACCAGCCAGGGCATTCCGCGTTTAGTGGTTTTGGTGCGGACGGAGGTGCCCACCAGGGCATGGACTGACATTTGGTATTGGACACGGGCGGGAGGCACCCAAAGTGATCCCAAAGTGAATCGCCCCAGCGGAGCGAGGCCCACACGCAGACCAGAACGAAACCCAAGCGGAGCACCTGCGCCGAAGAAGTAGTCACGCCAAGCACCGACTGCTCGAGCCAAACGACAAAGGACAGGCTGAGAGGCAAGCTTTCGCGATGTTCGGCAGGAGCGGAAGCCACAGCAAAGGCACGGCAAAGAGGAGAGGAGAGAGCCTCAAGCCCGCCGTCTTCCCTTAAAGGCCGTTGCGAGGCCCTGCGCGCTGGCACGAGATGCCAACCAGTCGTGCAAGAAGCCGGGCGGAGGCACCGCCGGATGGAAACCCGCCGAGTGGCCGGAGCATCGGTGCGGAAAGCCGTCCGTCATACCGGACCTTAACACGTCCCGAGCATGAGCTCATCTTAATCGGCGGATGATGGGAGCGTACTCCTCGACCTAGCCATCTTCGATCTCAGGCAATGGAACCAGTCAGAGTCCGACGAAGATCTTGAGCGAACGTCTCGTGCGGAAGCGGGGCGAGCAGTGCCCTCAGCATGCGAGCTACAAGCCAAGTCATCCTGATCCAAATAGTGAGCCCGGACCACCACTGGCTTGGATCGAGCCCGGTAGTGAAATCATTGCGACCAGACAGGTTCATGCCTCGGCCCCAGCCTCTTCCAAAGATTCCCCGAGCAACTGATCTGGGCATTCCAGATCTGCATTGGTCGTTTGGATCAGCACTGGGCCGAGACGGCAAACCCCAATCCCCCCAGATAGAGATCCTCCCACGACAAAAGTAGCCGACATGTCCCACGGACCATCTGTTTAGGAAACTATCCTGAGAAGCAGAACTGCTTTTTCAAATCCATGGTACACTTCGGAACAGCAACATGCGGAAAGCAGACAAGAGGCATCACTTGCTCCTTTCCGTGACTCACTGCATTGGAGATGATCGCCTCCCCCGGCTCACGAGCCGATCGTCGCGAGTGTCCAAAACCATGCTCGGCATCTTCGGGGTTCTCCTTTGGAATCCACCGTGGGAGGCTGAACTCGGACTGGGTGAGCACATGCCGAAATGATGATCCACGCGCCGGGCCTAGGCCAAAAAACTCAACGAAAACCCGGGCGATCGCCTGGAGCCAAAATTACCACGGCATCGTCCGATCGTGGCTGCTCTATCGAACGCGAGACTGATCCCCAGATTGCATCCTACCTAGCCGATAACTTACGAGCATGTTCTTGATTTAGCTCGGTGTGCCAAATGCCACAAAACTGCAACCACTTCAAAGACTTGAAGGAGCACCCGTAGTCGACTTAAAAGCAGTCCCAACATGCAAGACCGATTCAATGTTGCCACGGCACTCTGGATTTCAGACATTTCCTCAAGGCAAACCATGCTTCATAGTTTCAGTTCGATTTCCCCGGGCCACAGAAGCTCCTACATATGTCGCATCTTTAGGAAGAAAAAGCATTGCCTGTCAACCGATTCTCCGCCGCAGAAGAACTGTTCGGTTTCTTCTAAACGACTTTCATCCACTAATAGCTCTTGTCGCTCTGTGACACGAGACTCAATGTTCAAAGTGTAGAGTTGTGAGTTCAATGATGACATGCTCACGCACACCAAATCCAAGGCCGTCTGCCCATTTGGTTTCTGAACAGTCCAGGCCTCACCTTGGAATCCTTTCCCCTCCCCGCTTGCATGCATGTGCTTGAGTATTGGGTTTGCGTTTGATTTCCTCATCCTTAGCGGCCACAGAAGGCCCTGCATGCCCCGAACTGTTACTGGTACTGTTTAGCTGGGACCCTAGAAGAGGAAGCTCGTGCAGAACAGTGACGCGCACGATGCAAATCTATGCACACTGCGAGATCGGTGTGCCTGCGGTAGTGTTTGTAGGATCGGAAGATGCCAGGGCAGAGCACTCCCACCTTCACCGCAAAGCCCAGCCTGAACAACACTGAAAAGCAATGATGTCTCCTAGACGTCAAGGCAAGAGGATCCGGCAGTAGCAGGAAAGCAAAAACCCAAACCGCCATCTCTTCGTTCTTCTGCCTCGAGTCATCTGCTGCATGACTCACTCGGTGCTCACTGCACTTGCAGGATGCAGCAAAGCAACGGAGGAATGTGCTGCACCAGTGCAGACTGTTCAATGTAGCCGTCGTCAGTGCAACTGGCATCAAAAACCGTTGGATCGGCAAACCCATTTGTTCCTACCTCTCTGTGCCTTTTCAGATCCTCTGTGTCCCAGGACTGGCACGCGCCGCCACATCGCCCCGACACGGCCACGCAGCGGTCGTTGAAGGGCGGCGGAGCCACTCGCTGGCCTTCGAACGAGCCCGTTTTGAACGTCTGACTACATTCACATCCTTGGATTGCTGAAGTCACGCCTTGTGTAAAGTTCTCGAAATTCGGGTCCTCGTAAAGGCTGGCATTCACGGCACAGGCCACAAGGTACAAGGGTCCTGACAAGATGATACCCTGTACTCCAACTGTGGCGAAATCGTGTCAAAGCTGGTCCTTGCTGTCCGAAGCACCAATCCGGATCAATGTTCAAACGACTTGGTTCCATCAACACCATAGCCTGCACACTCTGCGAAGTGTCTAGCTCTCCGTCCCTATCCTCGTTCAGTTGTCTGAGCTTTATCTCTGTTGCTCGTCTTGTACACGCACTCGGCGGGTGATGTCGCTTCAATTATCATCCCGCATCCCTCATAATGGACCATCCGCGGCAAACCTAGTGTTGAAGCTGTCTCACCGTTCTCCAAAGGTGTGTTGCTTGCACGAAGGGGGTTGGGTTGGGTTGGGACTTTGCCGCTCTCCTGCAAAGCCCTTACAAGTCCTGGCCTCTACAACTGCCGCTTTACCGCGCTTGCGACAGACGTGCGTTAAGGTCGGTTGGACACGGTTCTGATTTTGCTAGTATGCGGAGGAAGGTGCCTACCACACTCTTCCCTCTTTCCTTCAGACACGATCTGAAATCGCCTGCTTCGTGTAAGCCTCGGTAACGGTGGAACCGTCCTTAGCGTCGCATGCTGGTCTACGCGGGAAGTTTCTACTGTTGGCCGCTGCCGGGGCGACGGCCTCCTCTTCCATGTCATCAGGCGACTTCGTGGGAGTTGCGACCGGCACGGGAAGACTGAACTTGCCCGTGTCTGGCATGTACAACTTCTTCCAGATGCCGGTCTGCTTGACCTGAGCGGCTCATAAGCCGACGGAAACTTCCCGCCTTCACACGCTGTAAGTAAGGATCCGGCCGTTGAGCTCAAAAGGAAAATCCGTGGTTGGTTGAACACATCTCCCTCCGGAGATTCCACGTCGGTGAGCATAACTTTAAAGCGTGGCAGCGAGGTGTAGATGCCTTGAGGGAAGCACGCGACCAATGAGACAACTCAACGCATGATTTGCAAAGAACCAGAACACCAACCCGCACGCCGCACTTGGTGCCCAGACTGCCAGGCGAAGACACAAATCACATGTCATGAAAAGCTCTGTGGCGCAGACCAGCTTGTCGCATGATATCATGCGCTGTATGCTCTGCGCGGCAGCTTGCGGGCAAGTGCTCTACGCATGCAAGCTGCGTTCACGCTCTGCGGAATCATCCAAGCCGATGTCCATGTCGCTTCCAACAGGATTTGGGTCGTAGCGGCACTCCTGACCTCAGTGCTTCATCGAGTGCTGGAACCCGGGGCAAGTCTGCAAGCCGACCAAGCTGAGATGACCACACTGCCAGTGCTGAAAGTTGTTCGGAGTGGTCATGCACGAACCATGATCCCACTTTCCCTGTGAGCATTCCTGCGCAGCAGTGGCGCATATGGCCGGCATACTGAAGGGTTGAAATCAGCCAACTGACATTAGGATCCGCAGCTTCTCCTGGATCTCGACCTTGCCCTTGAAATTTGCATCCGAGACGAAGAGCCCCGCGACGCTGTCGGAGGTCATGGCAATGCCTGTGAGTGAAGGAAGCTGCGAGCGACGCTGTGCACCTCCCTTTGCCTTTGGGCATGGCATTCCGAAGATGTCTCTCTCTTCGCTTCGCTTCGCAGGGGAAGAGTGCGCATCGCGGACCGTCTCTCTCTGTGCTCTGCCAAGTGTCGGTGGTCCTCGCAGCCCGGGAGACGCTCCGAGGGCACCTCCGCCCCACAGCTCCTCACGGCTCTCGCGCTCGCAGCGCTTGGAGCAAGAAGCAGGAGAATTTCAAGCATCTTCCATACTTCCATGTACTTCCATCTATAGTTTTCTACCTTCTCCCTCTGCTGCCCTCCGACTCTTGAAGCGCGATGCGACAGCAGCTCTTCGAACTTTCTTACTGCCAGGCCAGCCTATGGCGGTTTGCAGGGTTGCAAATCGGGAACTGCCGGAAGCGCGCTCCATCCACACACGCCACCCGCTGAGCTACAGAAGGAGCCAACTTCATCCATGGTCCTGAGATGCATCAGGGGTTTGCCCTGGCCAAATGTCTGGCATTCAGGTGGTCCGGGTACTTTGCCGACGACTCTGCGCATCGTCAAACTCATGTTGGCCAAGCTTCAGTGTCGTGGCAGCTGACAGCTTCTTGAAGCTGTCGGGACTGACGAAGTGGAACCAGAAGTATGGACGCACACACACTTCGACTGCCGACCGTGATTCCTTTGGAAGCTTACCCGCCTCCATGTGACGCATGCGAGGATGTAGACACCTCCAAGTACCTGCAAGTCGGGTTGATGGTCTCGCGAGCCTTTAACATGCTAGCTGTGCAGTACTTCAAAGCGCCTCTGACATGTCCGTCCGCTTCTCCGGTGGCTTGGTGCACGCCTTGGCTATGAGTCTCAACGCCTCGCGAAACGGTCGAGAAAGAATCAGACCCTGTTTGAAGCTAGCTGGGAGTTTGCTTTTTCTGCAACATTGGTCCTAACTGCTAGTGATATCAGAAAAGACGTATCTATGCCATGCCTGAACTTAAACGGTATTGCTTTGATCTGCTGTGGCCAAGCATCCTCAGACACGTAGGTGTAAAGGCCCATCTCCGCAGCTGTCCGTGATCTCCAGAACGGAGTTGGATGAGCGTGTCTCTTGTCGGCAGCGACCCACCAGTCTCGAAAGTTTTCAGATGCTAGAAGAACCGGATACACTGCATAGACCTTCTGTTTGATCAACTCTGGGTCATTCAACGTGAGGCCAACCTCGCAAACATCGAAAACATTCTTTGGCAATTGAGATTCGGTTCCAACAGAAAGCTTGGCCTAGGCCTGGTAGGGCCTAGGCCTGGATTGCATCAAAAATTCGATGGACCCACCTGAAAGCCAACCGAAGCGGTGTCGGAGGCAGCAACGCTTGACAAGCAGGAATAGTTGCCTTGGATGGACTGCAGCATATAGAGTCACAGAGCCCGAAGCCACCTCGACTCTCGTGCCAAGGTGCAGCTGCGCGAGTCCATTGGCAAGGGCGTCATGTCGATGGCCCTTGCTGGTGCTTCCAGGGCGATGGAGCGACCCGCAGCCGAGGAGATCACGGGCCAGTCGGGGAAGTCCTGACAGCGCCAAGTCGCCAAGGTCCCAAAGAGCACGAATGAGCACAAGACTCAAGTCACAACCGTTGCCCCGCCTGGTGCCAATACCGGGTGGGCATCGGGCTGGTTACCAGCCACTTCGTCCAAAGCGGGAAGACAAGTAAGTACAAGCAAAGCTGGCATATCTGTCAGGGAGCTTTCGGTTCGTAAGCATCAAAACCAAGGATCTCTTTGTTACAGGAAGTTCGGATCTTCGACAACAGAGCACAAACATCATCGTTTTCCTCCGAGCTGCGTAGCAGACATGGCAAACCCGACTGGCCGTGCAGAAGGGTGGACACCTTTCCCATGCAACTATAGGGCCACAGTGGCTGGTGTGCAATGTCAACGAAAGACCGGTGACCCTTACTTAGATTGGCCGGAGCATGTCCCTGGGCGCCTGCAGCCTCGCCTCTGTGGCTTCTGACCCCAGGTGTTGGGGTCGTCGTCCTCACTTTCTGACTGGTCGGTGACCGTCTGGTACGAGTCAGTTCCGGAGGCTGTCGACATGGCTTTCAGATCGACTCCTACGCCTTGACTTACGAATTAGCCTAACCAGAGTCTTGTGCAGCTGTAGATTGGTTGCCCTAGGTCAATAGTATGTGCTGACAGATATGCCGCATTCCGCCAGACGCATCGTCGCCGGTGAGTTTTGAGGGCAGGCTGAGGCTGGCATGTGCTGTACATCCTGTAGCTTGAGAACGGATTTTGAGCCAAGCCTCAGCTCAAGTACTGAATTCACCACGACGTGTACAATCGGTGATGCAGTCATGAAGAGAAACGAGAGAACCCTTGCAAAACCTTAGTCTACCGAGTCTGCAACCTTCGCTGCCAACTTTCGACCACTGCCGCTTCGTCCTGGAACTTGTTCGCAAGCAAGCAATCCGTTGGCTGCTTCGGCTTAAACAGCTCCTATTGAGCTGGCAAGCATGAATTTGCAATCACGCAGGCAGGGGTCCGTCGCATCTACATTTACATGTTGTTAACACGCCGTGCAGCTGTACTCTGCGCACGATGCAAAGTAGAGATACGACGGACACCGCTGTGCCCATAAAAGCAGCGTCGGGTGCATAGGACCTGCTTGCCGCTTTGAGGACTCCATAAGGAACAGGTTCGATGCCACCACTCCAAGCAACTGCCAGTCTGACAATTGGAAGCAAAGAGACATGTGTCTTGATATCGAGTAATTTCAGTATCCACTCCCAACGTTACTACTGCGATGACAACTTACTCTACTTCTACTGCCATTGCGCAGCTGCTCCCGCTGCCGCTGTTCCTGCTGCTCCTGCTGCTCCTGCTGCTGCTCATACTGTCACACTCGTGAAAACTATCACAGCTTGTCGCTGCCGCTGCTGTCGCTGCTGCAACTTGTTCGCGCCTTGCGCTGCGGCTACATTCCGTGCTACTCGCCAGGATTACGCAGCGGCTGGATTTATGGGTTTGGAATGTCCTGTTTTTGACGGGATTGAATGGTTTAGCTCCGTCGGAGGCGGGCGGGACCCGCAAAGTAAACCACAATAAACCACAATTCCCTCAGGTGTTGTTTTCGGAGGCCTCCGGAACGAAGCCGGCAAGCCCGCATGAGCCCGCCTTCCCGCAAAACGCCAAGAAACTGTGCCGCAGGCTCGACAGGCTGGACGGATGGATGTAGCTGAAGCAGAAGGGCCGATCCCTCGTGCCCTCAGCGAGCCACCAACTTTCTTACTGAACCCTGGACTTGCGGTAACACTGGTACGAAGACGACGGCGATGATCATGGTGACGATGATTTTGTTCAGCATGCTTCGTCCCAATACGTGATTTTCCGAGAACACAGTGACACAGGCCAGAGGGCATAAGGCATAGCGGTTCGAAGTCGGGCTCATTCATTTTGAAAAATCAAACTTGTATGCTGTCCTACGTATTCGGTTTGTGCTCGAAACGAAGCGACGTGGGTCTGTGATCTTGCCGCCAGTTGTTGTTGCCTGTGCCAGTGGCATCAGCTCAATTATTCGCCAGTATCGGCGATGTTTGTCCATCCCTATGCTATCATGCCAGTCGATACTTATGCTTCAATGCTTACCTGGTACGGTGGCACTTGCCATCTCTTTGGATGGCATTCTGCGGTGCCGAACTACGGCTGGAGAAGGAAACAATCTCCTTCAAACTGAAATCCAATCTAAGCGGCACCAACGCAGGCAGAAGCTCCACAGCGAAGCAAATGTAATATGCTTGCGATCAGCCCGTATGCCCAGTGCAAGAAGCATGCACCACTAGCCACCCTGTAATGGCCGCTCACTGAGCCTTTGGTGGCCTGTCATGCACAGGAATGCGCCTGGCCCCTCGGGGCCGCCAGCTCTAAGCATTTCACTGCTTTGCAGTTGCGGGCAGCGCTGTAGGGCGAAGTTCCCGGCGTTGCGACAACTACCAATATCTGCCTCAAGTATGCTCACCCAGACCGAGGTTGCCGCCAAAACTGCTTCAGAAGCAAGTCAGCTTACAAGCTGAAGACGGTCAGCGCAGGTTCCTCGGGTCGGAAAGCGTGATTTCCAGATCCATTCGGGTGCTCAAGTCGAGACACCGAAGCCGACCTCAGAGGTGGGCTGGGCTCCTGCAACACGGGCACTGTGCCGAGTTCACATACGCAGGAGTTCAAATGTGCGGAGTCGCAGGTAATAGGGAATCCTGTCGTGACTCCGTCTGCGGCATTGCCTGGGCTGGGGACTACACTGGGTGTGCGAGTGCCAATGGAGAAGTACTGACGGGGCAAATCGGACGTCAACGTGCTGTCACAATCATCAACACACCAACAGGCACACAAAGCACATGCGTTGCACGGTGAAGTCCGATGTCTTTGCACGGAGCTGCCCGAGCTCGCTGTTTCAGTTCATTTTCAGCAAAGGGTGGGTCTCGGAAGATCGTGTGTAGGGTGCAGGGTCGCCAAACGTGTTCAAGTAACACGCACAAACGGATTAAGGAACAGCTTGTCTTCAACTGTGGTCACCCTCCTGGATCTTTGCACAACGAGATCGCTCTGTACAGCTGTGTGCTGGGATCTGGTTCACCCTGTCCAGCAATCGCTCCGGAAGAAAGGCCATGGGAGTTGGAGGCAAACGTGCTTTCCCTTGCTTTGGGGCTTGAACTGCAGTCCCAAACCTGCACTCCAAGGAGCTGCAAAGGCAGGTGCCCCTCTTGAGCGAGCCAGGGTGGGGCGTGTTTGCTCGCTGAAGCAACTCAAGACCGGCACGGAAGGCAAAAACCTGCCTGAATTATCGGTCTTTTGGTGCCTTTGCACTCTGCAGGCACAGCATTCTGTCGTGACGAAATGGAGTAGGTGACCCCATAAACGGTGGATCAGGAAGGTGTGTACCGTACTGGAAAGAACTTCTCGATGGCATGTCTTGCGGACTCTGTTCGGGCGGTTCGGGTGTTCCCAGCTACGTACATGGTAGGAAAAACGCTGTACCACAGCCGTTCGTGCTCATTTTGTCTTGAGGTCCCGGTCAAGTCGGATAGCTGCTTTGATCACTTGTTGTGCCAAGCCGGCTTTCGGTGCAACTTTGGGCTGGTGGACTTGGTATCGAAGAGGGTTCTGCCACTTTGTCCCGATACTCGTAGTCGTAATGGAGGCATCACGACTCTGGTGCTTCCTGGCACTTGCTCATGCACTTCTGGTCCGGTTCGCACCACTTGGTCATACTATAGGCATGCCTGGCTCTGCGGTGTGCGCCACGGCCTGTCTTCTTCCACGCAGTCAACTCCCCTCGCAGGCAAACGAATGCGAGGGCGTTCGGCCTCTCTCTCTCTCGCTCTCCTCCCATTAGAGGGCGTGTCAAGCCCCACGGGCGTTTAGCCCGCTCGCTTATTGCAGGCCCGAAACCCCCTCCCTCCCTCCCTCCCTCCCTCTTGCTTGCTTGCTTGCAGGGTGCTTGGGAAGTGGGGCGCGTGTCGCCCCCTCCCTGCGCGCAGCGCTACGCCACTGTCCGAGTTTGGTTGGGGTGACACTGAGAACCCTGCAACCCAGCTGCCCTCATGACCCCTGTAACTCACACCTCTCCCTCTCTCTCTCTCTTTTTCTTTCTTTCGCCAGGGCTAGGGTCTCTCTCTCTCTCTCTCCCGGCATAGGGTACTTATTCATTGTGCTAAGGCCAAGCTTCGCCCTTGAGACATACTCTATCGGAAATCGGCTCCAGAGTCCAAACTGCTTCTGGGAAGCCCACTGCAGAATTTTGCGGTGACGATGAGCGGAGTGAAGGACGAAATAGTTCAGGTCCCTCTTTGAGCATCACTTGCAGGGTGCTCTCGGGTGTGCATTGTCCCTCGCAAGGGTTGAAAGTTGAAAGTGTTTGACTTTGCTTTGCTCAGGGGCTAGGAAAGGGAGCAGTCCTCCCCCTCCGCTCTTCCGAGCGGCCCCGTCAATTGTTTGACACTCTTGCTTGCAATCGGACAACCGAGTGCGCACCGGTCTCATGGTCTCTGTGACACCCGACAAAAGCTGAGGATCGGCTCGGCGCTCAACAAACCCCCTTTACACCCTTTACACTATTCACCCCCACCGGCCTCCTCTTCCCCCGTTTTGGGAGTTACTGGGCAGCGCTGTGCTGTTCCCAGTGTTCTGTTTGACTCTTTCTTCCTTCCTTCCTTCCACCGGGAGAGAGTCCGCACGCGGACCCGGGCCAAGGCCCCACCCTTCCCCTTTTGCATGGTGGAATAGGGCATTGGGGTCACGAGTAGGGTTTGCCTACAGAGGTCGGTTTGGCAGGTGGGGTCAGGCCGTCGATCAACCCCCCCAACCCTGAACACTAGCCCGCGTCCCGGCCTCATCGCCGTCGCCCTCTAAGGCTAGATCCTTAGTACCCTCGACGGCCTGCTTCCCCCATTCAAACCCTTGGTTGGCGGCTGCCCCTGTGCAGGACGTTTGCAAAGGACAACAGATGACAGCTGGGATGCGTGGTTGGGGTTGCCGCAAGACTGTATGCGAAAAGGTTGTGGATTCCCCGCCCTTGTCGGTAAAGCAACAGCAGAAACAAGAAACACGAAACGTGCAGCTATTACAGCGGGCGTCCCAGCAAAAGTATGTCCAGTCCCCCCGCCCTTGCAGAGTGAACGAAGCATGCATGTAACGAAGACGGCGGGTTTTCAAGCTAGTTAGGTACTCTAGAGGAAGGTAGCGGTCGGTAATTCAGGGTCCCCCCGTAGGGATCCCCCTTGTTGAGTGTGTTTACTCAGAATTTCTTACACGAATTGGTGGGCTTGAGGCCCTTGCATGGTAGTGTGTTATGGCTCCGCGGCCCGTCCGATTTATCAAGCTGCGAGTTGGCTGCCTGAAGTCATGCATGCTAAGGGGCCAATTGTTTCCCCCAAAAATTGCATCGTCGCAACCAAGGACGCAAGGTGTATTTTCCTTGCAGCGCTCACTGGTCTTCAGTACGCGGGCTTCCGGTGGTTCTCCCCGTCCTTCTCGACACCAACATGTGTTGTCGTACTTGTTGTGCTTGCCAGCGCAAGTTAGGAGTTAGGCTGACTCTCGGCCTCCCCCCCTCTCGCATGCCGCTTGCATCTGCTTCTGCGGCTGTCGCTCTTATCGCACGGGAGCTTGACGGTGGCTCCCCCTCAGGCTCGTTGGGCTTTTGTGCCCCCAGCAGGTTGAGGTGTCTTGGCGGCGGCTCCCCCACAGGCTCGCTGGACCTTTGTTCCAGGTGCCCTGCGCTTGCTCTTCTGTCCGAGNTGTCTTGGCGGCGGCTCCCCCACAGGTTCGCTGGGCTTTTGTGCCAGGTGCCCTGCGCTTGCTCTTCTGTCCGAGGGCCTGCCCGCCGGCCCCCACGGCCATCGTGCTTCGCTGGCTTCCTCTTGCTCTTCGCTGGTGCCTCGGCTGTGGGGTCGACATCACTATATCGTCGTCTCCCCCCCAATCCGGTGGTGTCACTTCCGGAGAGCTGGCTTCTCTTGTCACACTCGGCAGCGAGGTCCTCTGTTGTCCCCTTCTTTGCTGCGGGTTTGTCTGTACGGCGTCGGGCTCCTTCTTGAACTTCTCCCCGTTCTTGCGTGCCGGGGGTGCTGTTCTCTTACGCTTTGCTTTCCCCTCTTCTTCCTTTTGTCGTCTGCGGATTTTCCTGCGAAGTTTCCAGGCCTTCTTGAGCACCTCCCCCACTTTGTGCGGGTAGTGCATGACATAGGCTCTGTTCTCATCCGCTACTCTCGGCATGTAGCGGTCGACTATCCTCACCAACCTGTCGTTGCATCTCCCCCCACTGCTGTTGGAGGCGGTTGCGGCACTGGCTGTGGCTGCGGTGCCCTTATATTCATTCTTCCGGTGATCCCGCACAGTCTACACTCTGGGTCTTCCCGCACGTGAACCTTTCTGAAACCAGTCTGACAGACGCCCCCTCCAAATCGGCACAACTTGCACTGTTGCCCCCGGCGGGCTGCCATGATGTCCAAAAGCCAGGTGGATCACCCCGAGTTCCTCAAAGTTGCAGTATGCCCTTTCCCCCTACTGGCGGGCCACCTCCGAAGAGGGCCGCGGTCAGGTTCCAGGGAGAGCGAAAAAACCTCTCTCTCTCTCTCCCTCTCTCTCGCACTCTCGCACTCTCTCTCTCCCAAGCCCGCCAATGCTCTCGGAGCTGCTAGTTGGCCCACTCGACTGGACTGCTCCACGGATTGACTCACCTGGGTCTCGGGCTCCAACGGCTCCAACTTGCACCAGCCATAAGGCCATAAGCAGTCAGAAGCACATGTCCGGCCTCCAAGGTGTTCTCCATGTCTTCGTCAATAACTGCCTGCGAAGGCTTCGACTTTCGATGCAAAAGGTTCGGAGGTTCGGCTTGAGAGGAGAAAGAACCTGGTCATCCTGAGCACTCTTGATTCTAGGCGCCTTGGCGACCCTTGCAGCTTGGACAGCACAGCTTTCAGGTGACTCCGAGTGAACCCGAACTCCTCTGGTCCTCTATTTCTGAGGCAAAGCTGCGGGTTTTTGCTTAGATGAAAATTGTAAGGTAGCCGTCCACACGACGACAGCCTCTTCTGCCGCTTCTGCTTGTCGTGTTGTCGTGTTGCCGTGTTGCAGTTCGGAGGATCTCTCGTGTGATAACCTTCGCTTCAGACCCCGGCGGCCCGGCGGAGTTGCCCTCGATTCTACAACTGGCTCTCCACTATGCTACCGGCAGTTGGGAGTGTTGAAGATAGTTGCAGTGACCACGAACACCCTAGCCGATGCAAGTAGAACTCACGCGGAACTGCTCGTTCAAGCAGTGCTCGACCAGTGGCACAGTGGTCCATGTGCGATGCATGCAGATTTGGGCTTCCGACAACTTCAAACGTCTTCACCCCTGACCTCGCCCGTGTGAATAAAGCAGAAAGACAGAACGAAGAAGGGGATGCTCACCTGCGACATCAGGAATCCATGAGGATATGCGGGACACGTGTTTAGGCAAGCTCGCACTGGTAGAGATTCAACAAAGCGGCCACTACCATCAACGTGGAGTTCATTGCAACGACAATTTTCCTGGCAGGCTGCGAGAGTTCTCACACAAAGGCGGTAGTTGGTGGCCGAATAGCCTCTAACAACACAAACAACGAAAACATATCAAGACTCAGATGTCGACCAAGACTCATAAAATCATCCGGCTTGCACAGGATTAGGTACCTGCCTCAAGAATGCCGAGCAAGTGTGCGCGGACCAGAACCGGACAAGCTGTCGTGACTGTCACTGTGCAAACCGCTGTGTATCTTGACATGCCAGATTCGACGAGTTTGCCCAAATGATCAAGTCACTGCATCACCCATTATTCCAGACCTGCATCCATAGAAAGGATGCACAGCAGCAACATCGATAAACCTGAAGTGTGCACAGGGGGTGCATCACTCACATGGCTCAAAGCTTGCTCTGTGAAGCCTTCCCTATATTAATGTTCTCTGCGAATTCCTGGCTCAAGAGCGCTAGCCGAGCCATCCCGACCCGCCTGTGGATCCCAGCACCACCCGGTCCGTCTCCTGTACGAAAACCCGGCTGATCAGCACCTGACAGCTTTGTGCACAGTGCAGTGCACAGTACAGGCAGTGCTGTCGGGGCTCAATGCTCCGAGGCGGCCACGTTGAGCGTGGCTCCCAGTAACCAGCCGGGAGCCAGAGTCGCCACAAGCAGCTTCGGACCGTGCACCTCCTTCACCAACATCGATGCTACCTTCGTTCGCACCGTAGAAAGCAACGCCTGGAGGCCCGTCAGACTTTGACTTGGACCCTCAAGTTTCAAACCTACCTCCTGCATCTTCCTGCCGTCTGCCAGGACAAACAACTCTCCGACTGCGGGAATGAGCATCTGCTGCACTGCTTCCGCACACACACACAAACACACAGAGACACACACACACACAAGACCTCATGCAGCCCAGTTCATCTGTATGCTGCTGCATGCATGCTGCTTTGGCTCGCAGGCCCGTTGAGGGGAAGCCAAGCGGCAGCTCCTCCCGTCATCGAGCAGCAAAGGATCCCAACGATCCTCGCGCTGACGAACTCTGAAGCCATCTTTCTGCACTCCCAGGGTCCCAGAATCCAGTTCTCTTGCATGCGAGAGTCTGGAAGTGCATGGTTGTCTGCACAACCGCACGCGTCATCCCCCAGAAGGATCCCGACAGCAAGGTTGTCAGCGCAATTAGCCTCGCATGCGAATGACGTGCTCGTACCGCAATCTCGCTTCCATCAGGATGGCGAACCAACTCTGCCAAGGGTCCAATAATTTGCAGGGTATCTGTCCTTGACGCAGAACATGACCTCAAGCTTGACTGTATGCTTTCCATTCTTGCCTTCGCCCTCGCTTCACTCCGCAATCATCTCTGGGAGCATGCGACGGAAAAGCAAATCCAATTCAAGATGCCATGATGGAAATCAGTGTGCAAAAGCCGGAGCTGTAGAAAAGCACCTCAATGTGGGAATGCTCTCACTCCAGGCGGCAAGCAGGTGTTCTAAGTTGGCATGAAAAAAGCTGTCTTTGACCTCTCCTGGTCTGCGGTCACATCGACCAATGCTGAAACCTCCTCTTACTGACCGCACGTTCGTGACAAGATGGAGGATTTAGAATAGACAGCCTGCGATGCAAGACGCCGTTCATGGGCTTGAAGTCTCTGAGAGGTCAGCTTCTTTTTCCTATCGGACACTGTAGCCGGCTTGCTGTAATATGGCTAAGCGTTGAACTCTGGCCTGCAAAGACTCTTTCTCGCAAGAAAGCTTCTGGACCGTTCGTGCCGGAGTCGGAATCACATCCCGCCTCTTGCCCCACATCGATGAAGTGTCCCTCCCGCATCTCAGTGAGGACGTTGTGCCACAGCTGGTAGTGGTCGATGGAGATCTAGATGCAACCATTAACAACTTCTGGCAACTCTCTATGCGTGTGATGATGAGGCACACAGTTGCTTGCTGAGGCTTTCACCATCTCCGCAAAAACCACCAGAAGCTGCAGACTCATCAGCGAAAACGTCTTTACACGGAAAGCCCTCAGTGTTGACAAAAAGCAGGCTGCTAGACGCTGCGTACGCAGAATGCAGCCCTTCACATGAGCAGGGCATCTTTACGGTATTAGGAACGCTTGGCTCTCGTGACATCACATGCTGCGTGGAGGATTCCTGAGCAAACGGCCTTCGCATGTACTCCGGCACGGAGCCGGGCTTGCTCGGGAATCGCCACAGCGATCTGTCACATCAGCCACGGATGCGAGCATTCTTAAGTTTCCCACTCTTGCCCCGCACTCTGCATTTCGACTTTCAGCCCGGCGACCCGGCCTTTCCCCCTCCGAAAATGCATCCTTGATCCTCGGCACAGAAACGCAGCTGAGCGGGAGGCAATGACGCTTGTTGCAGCCACGTCGCCAAGCACTTGAGGTGCTGGGCCTCAAACTGAACTCATGCGACGAACGTGCTAGCTGCTAGCACTGCAGTGAGAGCTTTGGGACCACGGCGTCTCTGGAATTTGGAAGCGAACCTGACTCGCTCCACATTACTGCAGTACGAGTACCGTGGATCCGCGGCTGGTGTGCTCGGGAGCTTTCGCTCACATTCGGCGCAAGAGCGTCCCGTCGACACATGTCTGATGTGTCTCGCGAGCTGGATGGAAAGGCTGGCTTGTCTGAAAACTTGAGCGTCATGCTGACCATCCAAGAAGCTGTTCATGTGATTTGTTTCAGGATTTCCATGATAGCAGCATGACCGTGGGCATCGGCAGGGGCAGCTGCAGGAAAACTAGACATGCGTCATCAACGCTTGAGGCTGCGGTCATGTGAGCTGTACATGGGCCCAGTGCCAGCCCAGGAATAGTGCTACCGAGTGCTACCTGTTTCTGTACTTCTTCAGGCTATCTGCGTGGTGCAGTACCAATGACTCGTCGCGTGCCAGCTGTGCGGCTGTTGGCCAGGTGTGGTCCAGACCATCTTGTGGATCTGCCCGTCCAGTGTCCGAGTAGGCTTCGCGCAGGCTCTGTGAAAGGTTTGCAATCAAATCGCTTCGGAACTTCCACTCTGAGCGGTGAGGCAAGCGGGAGAGCTCTGATGCTGTACCCTCCAGGTCTTGCGCCACAATTGCAACAAGATCACAAGCACTTTTGAATGGATGGAGCAGGTTGCAAGCCCGTACTTGCGGTAAGGCCGTAGCATCACTAACTGGACAGAAGACGAAAGCATCCGAGGCATAGCCGAGCTTACACCGCGCGTCGTAGACGCAGCTCGGCTTTTTGGAGTCGCTGAGTGCAGTCAACGGCCACGCGTTCTGCCAATGAAAACACGGCACCAAACCCTTGTGGCGCCCAAGCTGGTCCGAAGCTTTCCGCGTCCGTCGGAAGGCATCCACCATCTCGTTTTCCACCTTCTTTTTGTCCCAGGTTCCGGTAAATGAGTTACGTATCGACTTTGACCATTTCACTGTGGCAGTCAAGTTCCAAGCCGCTCGTCCCTGAAACCGCAGCCCACGCCCTACAGCATGTGATGAAGCCTTCAGCTGCTCAGCCAGTTCGAGTATTCCAGCATCCTCGAGCGTGCTGAGCTTAAACCCGTCCGAGCCTTCAGGTTGGATATCGCCCTCAAACTCCACCACGCACGACATCGCACTCGCGCAAGGAGCAGATGCCAAACATCGAATCACAGAACCTGTAGTGGGTAAAGCCGACTCCAACATCTGCTTGAAGCTGGCCTTTCTTGCGCCCCTTGGGTCCAAGTCAAACCCCATGATCACATGATCGAAAAAAGTTGACCCGTCGGGAACCTGGTGCGCGCTGTACCAGTCTTTCCCAGATCCTTTGACGAACTCACTGTATAGGCACCATTTTTTCGAAATCTCGTCGTACCACATCTGCGTCAACTGTAAGCCTTCGTGGCATGAAACAGATATCCCGCATGGCCCGGCGTCCTCCACCAACTCCTGCTCGAGGTCCTTCAAGAGTTGAAACATTCCTCCGTTCATGACCGAATACGAAACTGGAGATCCTTGAGCAGGGCTGTCGTGGCTTTCTCTCACGCGGCCATGCTTTAGCCAGGGGCGAAGGTACTGCTCCGCAAAATCGTTTTCCAAAGCACAGAGCTCCGCGTTCTCACCCTTATCTCCAGCTGTTGCCAAGAAGTTGCTGCTGGTGAATTCACACATAGCATGGGGTGTGTAAAGGTTCCGAGCTGGGTCGAACATTGCTGGAAACAGAGAAATTTCAACCATGATGTCTGTCCACATCTTGAGTGTGCGCTTCAACTCCTTCACGAACAGCAAGGATGACAGCGTTCGCCCCAGTACGGCGATCCGATGCTTGGTACCGTTCTCCCCAAACTGGCATTTGGACTCCGCGAGATGGCTCGGGTAGCCGCCACGGCCCATCCATCGGCGCTTCTTGGCCTCGGATGTCATCGGAGCGAGCCGCCGCATTGAAGCTCTGCCCCAAACGCCGCGGCACAAAAGCTGATGCAACAAGCTCATGCGGTCAGAGAAGCCTTCAAAAGAAAGAAAGCAAGCTTGCATGCACTTAACGAGCTCTTGCCTGCATCTCTGGCAAGCCAGATTCGGGATCCAGAGACGTCCTAGCAAGCGTGGTGACGAAAACACCAGAAGCCGGAAGTGTCCCGGCACCCTCGATTCGTGTCGAAGGGCTCCGTAGAGTCATGTGGCACCACTGCAACCTGCAAGACAACAACTTACAAAGCACTTCGTCTGGTGTCGGGACCGGACCGCCTCTCCAAAGGCCACCGCCATTTGGGCCAACCTCGGAAAGCCGCTCTTGCAATTCATCGTGCGTGTGGGTTTCACTCAAGAAATTGCTTTGCAACGCTTGATCTCCAAGCGACTTGGTGTCCGGCACAGCGCTTTAAACAAGAGCCGCCATAACCCCTAGAGCTCGTAGCCAAAAGCAGTGCAAAGCTATTCCACGCCTGATGTCAGGAAAGTGAAAGGGTGCACGTAACTTATCTAGAGCGGAATGTCCAACTTCTCAACAAAAACTTCCCTTCTGATCCAGCAAGTCTTCAATGAAGCGATGTCTGCGTCGTTCAGGCTTCCCGTGGAGTACTACCACAGCATGCTCAGCATGCAGCATGAATTTGGGCTCGGACTGGCCCGAAGCTTGCTTGTGTTGGCAAATCTTCACAACTCATGGTGTGCTCTATCTAGCTTCCGGCAGTCCAAACGATAAACAACTGAAGGCATGCACCGCCGCCTGGTCAGCTAGGCGAATTTGACTGCACATATCTCCTTCTACGTACTTGTACACAGCGGATAATCAGCGATTACTTCATGCCGTCCTTCAAAAAAAGTTGCCCTGTCTTCCTAGCCCTGGCACGTTTTTCCATTTTGTCCTGTTACGTGGGTTGCACTGTCTCCTGTAAAAGCAGGATCTGATCTTACTTTGTCGTGCTAGCACACGTCTTTGTACCAAACATAGACTATGCACGTCCAAGCGAGAACGCTGTCCAGCTCATGCTCCACCGACATGTGGAATGCGAGTGCGTTGCCACCTCAGCATTATTCGTTTTCTATGTTTTCTGGGGACAGGAAAGTGGGCCGAGATGCTCGCAAACCACCATGCGGCCACGCTATCCAGGCATAACAACCAAAGGATTGAAAAAACAACACGGGTGCCAGTATTGGCCCGCGAGGGTCCGGCAATGCTGCATTCAGGTTCGCAGGGGGCCTTGCACACAGAACGAAGATGAACCAGATGGGTCACAGGCCAAAGCCAGACCATACATTTAAGACACCTCTCTTTCTCAGAGCAGAGCCACTGAATTTTCGAACAGGTCTCCTGCGTTCGGTTTGGGTCACAGCCTCCACTCGAAGTTCAACCTTGCAATGCTCGCAACTTCGCCTTCTCACGTGGATCCAAGTGAGCGAGTACCTACGACGCTTTGGCTGCACACAGGCATAACTTCACCATTACTTCCAGCAATGACGCTTCGTGCCTTTTGCACGTCGTAGTCCGTCTTTTCGTCAATCATCTCTGCTAGAACTGTCAGCAGACGCTGGATGGCCACATCCTGCCCAGCGTAAAGACATCGAGTTTTATGAAGACACGATGGTTGGATGTGGTTGGCCTTGAGTGTTGCTGCATATGCTGCGCCAGTGCGCTCCCCCCTTTGGATGGCGTGGAACTCTCAGAGCGCTCGAGCTCAGCTTCCGTCACTTCGAAACGACGGAGTTCTCAATTTGCTGCTGGCTGCAGTGGAATTCTTGGGACTTACAAAAACCTTCGCTTGGCCCAACCAACGAGCACATTCTTGCAGAAGGAGCTGTGTTTGGCAGATGTTGGCAGGATGTTAACCGCAAAAGCAGCCTACTGACTGACAAGTGGTGTGCCTCGGTTCGCTTTACACAGGCGCGCAGGCAATTGCGCACGTCAGCCTCGGCATCTGGCAGCTACCGTCGTTCTAACCATCACTACAATGTTTGCAAAGGGTGCCGGATCAAAAAAAATTTAATCAGGATCAAAAAGAAATTTAATCACCCACGGCTCAAAAAAAATAAAACAGAATTAAAAAAATACTATGTGTCCGCGTCCTGGTATATACAGTAAATGCTGCTTCTCCATACTGCTTTAATTGCACAAGATGCTCGCGGCGCGTGACTGCCGCTGTGGCGCGGTGCATAGTTTTCCCGGACGTCCTATCATTTACAGAGGATTCGTCTGCCGCGCGCGTTCGAGGCCGGGATTCCTGCCCGAAACGCNATGCTCGCGGCGCGTGACTGCCGCTGTGGCGCGGTGCATAGTTTTCCCGGACGTCCTATCATTTACAGAGGATTCGTCTGCCGCGCGCGTTCGAGGCCGGGATTCCTGCCCGAAACGCGTCAGTACCTCGCGGAAAGCACATTCGTGCTGGTCCTCCAGTACTTGCTGGGAAGCGACTTCGTCGTGGTCTCCCTTGTGTCTGAATCCCGCCAATATTTGGGGGGCAGGGCCTTCGCGAGGCCTGCTTTCATTGAGCCAGTACTTCAGGGCCTGCGCGGGTCTCCTGCTTGTCACTTACTGTTCTCTTTCCTGTCCATGGTCGTTGTCGTCATGGTCGGTATCATCGTCATTGCTGAAGGGAAACATGGCACGCTGGAGCAACACACATAGCAATAGTAATTGTAATAGTAATAGTAATAGTAATACTAATAGTAATAGTAATAGTAATACTAATAGTAATAGTAATACTAATACTAATACTAGTAGTAATAGTAATAGTAATAGTAAGAGTAAGAGTAAGAGTAAGAGTAGTAGTAAGAGTAGTAGTAGTAGTAGTAGAAAAAGTAGTAGTAGCAGTACTAGTAGTAGTAGTAGTAGTAATAATAATAACAACAGCAATAGTAATAGTAATAGTATTGGTAATAGTAATGGTAATACTACTAGTAATAATAGTAATAATAATAATAATAGTAATAATAATAATAGTAATAATAATAATAGTAATAATAGTAATAATAGTAATAGTAGTAATAATAGTAATAATAGTAATAATAGTAATAATAGTAATAATAGTAATAATAATAATAATAACAACAATGGCAAGAGCAGCACGTAAATGAGAACGCCGCCCCCCCCCNAACAGTGATAGTAGCAATAGTAACAACAAAAACAGCAACAATAATAACAACAACACCATAGTAACAATAGTAATAATAATAATAGTAATAATAGCAATAATTGTAACAATGGTAATAATAATAATAGTAATAATAATAATAGTAATAACAGCAATAATAGTAATAATAATAATAGTAATAATAGTAATAATAGTAATAATAAGTAAAATGAGCAATAACCGTAATAATAATTATAGTGTTAATCGTAATAGTCTTAATAACAGTAATAGTAGGAATAGTAGTAGTCGTAAGAGCAAGAGTAATACTAATATAGTAATATAACAATATAATAATATAGTAAAATTGCAATATAGCAATATAGTAGTATAGTAATATAGTAATATAGTAATCTAGTAATATAGTAATATAATATCGTAATATCGTAATCTAGTAATATAGTTACTAGTAGTGTAGTAGTGTAGTAGTGTAGCAGTGTTGTAGTGTAGCAATAAAGTAATAAAGTATTAGTAATATAGTGATAGTGATATAGTAAACGTATTATCGTAGTAGTAATTTAGGAATAGTAGAAATAGTAATAGTAACAGTAATTAGTAGTAATAGTAATGGTAATAGTAATAGTAATAGTAATAAATAATCGCAACAGTTAACAAAATTAGTTAATAGAGGGAGGGGGAGGGGGAGGGGGGGATAATAGTGAAGAGTAAACAGTAAAAAGCAAATAGTAAATCGTAAATAGTAACAGACAGTCATAGTAATTAATAGTAATAGTAATAGTAAGAGTAATGGTAATATTAATAGTGAAAAATAATCGCAACAGTTGCTAATACTAACTAGTAGTTAATAGTTAATAGTGATGAGTAAATAGTAAAAAGTAAATAGTGAATCGTAAATAGTAATAGTAGCAGTAACAGTCAGCAACAGTAAGAGTAATGGTAGTAGTAATAGTACTAGCAATAATAATTTTTGCCTCTTGCATGGTTGAAATAGTAATATAGTGATAGTAATAGCAATAGTAATACTAATAGTACTAGTACTAGTACTAGCACTAGTACTAGTACTAGTACTAGCCATAGTTATAGTCCTAGTCGTAGTAGTAGCAGTAGTAGTAACTCGCCGTAGTAATAGCGATTCCTGATTAAATATTTTTTTGGTCCTGGTGATCCTGATTAAATTTTTTTTGATCCGCATGCCACAGGCAAAGGTCAAAGGTCATCCCATAGACCTGCAGCACACTTAATGCCAAGGGCCTGGGGTGCTGCTTGCGGCAAGCAGTTCCAGCATCAGGCTTGAAACGACTTCTCTCCAACTTCGGCAAATCATGCGCTCCCCGGTGGGAAAGGGCTTCCCCTTTGATTTTCAAGAAACTTAGCAAAAATATTTTGGGATTTTGTCCAGCCTGAGGTCATCTGCAAGTCCCCCTCCCACCCCCCGCCCCCCCGCTCAATTTCCCAAAGTTTGCGTTCCACAGCGCCACCACCAAACGTGGGTCTGTTCCTCGTCTGGGCTCTCCCTTAATTTCGGGCATGATTCACAGAGTCCAGGCGATAGCCTGTATGAGCTTGTGGGTGGCTTCCGCCACATTTCAAAATCCCGACCTCAGTTTAATTGGAGCTCCGGTGTTTTGCAAATGAATACGTCTGTAAACATCGTGTGCCCTTT
This sequence comes from Symbiodinium sp. clade A Y106, assembly GCA_003297005.1. Classification (NCBI taxonomy): domain Eukaryota; class Dinophyceae; order Suessiales; family Symbiodiniaceae; genus Symbiodinium; species Symbiodinium sp. clade A. The sequence goes on from BGNK01001051.1 coordinate 48,613, forward strand.
GCCGGCAAACCCATTGCACCTTCCTGTCATGAACCGACTGGCTTTCCGTCAAAGCATTTCTGCGAGACCAAGCGAGCACGTCCAAAGTCAGTCAAAGTCAGAGTGCATAACACATGGCCGCTGGTAATTGAGCAAAACCATTCCCGAAGAGTCGACATTCCCCCGTCCTGCATTGGATATGCACATGCGAGAAGTCGTTGTTTTGCTGCTCAGACGGAGACGAACTTGTCACAAGGCAGGACTAAGAGCTGGAGTGAGGCTGCAGAAGAGCTCCATCAAAATAATGGGACCCAATCGGCCGGAGCCACTCGTTTCTGGCCTCACTCGCAGCCATGGCTCCGCACACATGGAAGAGCGCTCGTCCGGCAAAGATCTTCCAGGGCAGGCCTTCCTCGTAACAAAGCAGAGACGTCTATTTATCAGTACATGAATACACACACACACTCACATGTATATATGTATGTATGTATGTATGTCATACATACATACATACATACATACATACATATATATATATGTATATTATACACATAAGTAAGTAAACGAACACATACACAGTGTGACGATGTATGTACATGCGCATGTGCAAACATTGTCGAACCGTATGTGGACGTATGTACGTATGCAGGCATGTACGTATGTGAATGTATATAAGTGTGTGAGCATGTATACAACGTATGTACTGCGAGTGCAGAAAGGCTTGGTACTGGAACATGTAGTTTTAGCTACCCGGCAGCTATCTCGGATCTTGATTCTTCGACGCAGCTTGCCGCAGGGTGTTTGAGTGAGCCTTGAAGGGCACCCTCCAGCGACCAAGTCTCGGTGCAGCGCAGCGCCGTGGTGGGCTCAGGTCATTGATGCTCGAGCGTATAGTGACCATGTACCCAGGCCGCATCTTGACCTGGTGGGCGGCTTTGCGAGTCCGAAGGAAACCACAAACATGTACATAAAGGACATGTTCAGGTAAATGGAACCCAACTAACCACATTGTTCCTCCTAGGTCATAGCTGTGTAGGAAGATAACTCCAAGAAAATCAAAAAGTTCTGATCTGCGGAGAAGACCCGGGCAGGCTCGCAGATCTGAGCACTGGCTGGGCACGGACGGCAGGCCTCTTTACACTATCCGGGGTACGCTACCTTATTCTGGGGTCCTTATAGTAAGGATCCTACTATTTAGGGTACTATATTGGGGTCCGACATCTCGACAACAAAGACTATCGCGACTACGGTCGGTTTAGGTTTTTTTGCCGCCTCCTACCTAGCAAGGGCGAGCCCGCATTGCAGCCGCTTTGCCACTGCGGGGTTTTACGGCTTACGGGCTTGGGGTGTGGGCAGTGTAGGTGACTATCTTGTGTCTACCATATTGATTCTACGAACTTATCTTGCTCATGGCCAGCTCAAAACAGCACCCGTTTAGCCGGGAGGGAGGCAACGCCCACACGTGCAGGCCACCTCTGACTTGGCATCCATGAGCTGCATAAAACCTTGGAGTAGGGCTCTCAACATCTCTCAACTTCGTAGGTTCTGAAGGCCTGGACAAGATTCGGAAGACTTCGGATCCCGCTTGTGCACGGAAAGAGCAAGACACGGGCGACGGAGTTCTCATTCTCATCGATCATACTGATCATCAGGCACGTGCAGGTACTACAGTGCCGGCCATCAACCCCCAAAACCAAGTCAGTCATACCTAATAGTACTGCCGGTACCCGCATCACCAGCACCACTAGGATCACCGTCACCATCTCCGATCTCGTTGACAGACGCATGATGGCGGCGGGGTGGAAAGACTATGACAGTGATGTGGGTGACAGTCCTAAATGGTGATGCTGAGGTGTACACGGCACCTTGGTAGCCCAAGCCAACCCGTGAGCTTCCAATCTGGTCTTGAAGCACGAAGCAAAACGTAGAGTACACCGTGCCGGTCCATTTCAGCATGCCAAACCCTAAAGCCCAAATAACTGAGGTCCGTGCCCTGGGGACATTTTTCGCAACCTGGGGCAGGTTGCGCTGAGAACTCCGACTTGCTTTAAGGGGCCTTGCTTGAATGACTGGGGAAGGCTAATGGAGAGGCCTGCTGAAAGGGCGTTGGGGTATGTGTTGTACTCTAGTCATATGGGGACTGCATGAGGGCATATTCGGACTGCAGTAGTTAGAGGGCTTGGTCTGTTACCAGATGCACGCTTTGCACAATTCAGTGCCTGCAGAACCGACCCGGGCCTATCATAGACTGCCCGTCCGTGGTGAGGTTCACGACTCCGGTGCCCTGAGAGCAGAGTGGCGGCGGCACCTGCATGCTATGAAAGGCTGCGAGGTACAACAGTCTAGACTAAGGATTGGTACTCAGGCAAATGCAGGAATGCCTGTTCGCGGACATGTCATGTGACCGGAAGTCCCAATGCAAATGCCTGCAGAGACGTGGCTGTGAACTGGCAGCCATCGGCCAACAGCGAGCAGTTTGGCGGCTGCGTGATATTGATCTCCCTGCACAGCGGCTGCTGGTGAAAACGAGGACACACACAAAGAAGAACCAACTCCACACTCACATACACATGTCTGCATGCACCAGCACGTCAACAAGTATATGAAGACAGGTACACATATGCATAAAGAAATGGAAATACTTGCATGTGTATATGTCTATATTGTGTACAGTATGTGAACATATATGTATATACATATGTGTGTAATTATATTAACATTTTCAGATAGAAATTGATGTCTGCTTGTCGCCTGTCTGCCTGCCTGCCCCTGCCTGTCTCTGTCTGTCCCCGTGTGTGTGTGTGAGAGAAAGTATGCATGTACCATCTGTATGTACATGTATCTATGTAGATCGATTCGGAGCGTGTGTGTGTGTGTGCGCGCGCCCATCTCTGCAGCTCTCACACCAACCACACGATCAAACGGACTTACACACAACCATAACACGAACTCGCACACGCATGGACAAAGAGACCCAAAGACAAACACAACAACGAAAACGGACGACAAAGCGATCCCTCGCGACCAACTCTGCAGCGCGGGCCAGTCGAGAATGAGACTCCTGGCATGCGATGCGAGCTTCGGAGACTTTAGGCTTCCAGGCCTTGCCAGGGCCTGAAATGGCTGCTGCAACGTGCCCCTGAGGAGCGCGGCAAGCTTGAGAAGGCAATTGAAATCTCTCGGACTCCGTCCCCGGCTCTCGAAGGCAAATGCGGAAGCTACTCGTTAAAGGTACTGGCGAAGTCATGTTGTAGCGGCTGAAGTCCAACATGCTAACCTAAGGAAGCTTCAGGTTACGCCAAGGTTCGATATGGACACATTCTGCATGACGAGGCTGCTGCGCACGAAGAAAGAAACTTGACCTGGCAGCGGCAGATAGCACCCGGACCCTGTCACATCGGCTCCGGAACTTGGATCGAACATGCCAGTGCACTTAAGACGAACTTGAGAGCTCAGTGCTCAGCCGACCCCATGACTCTTGCCCGAAGCCACTTTCCAATGCAAGCCAGCTGCTGCGAATGGTTGTGTCGATGATGGTAGAAGATGCCACTGTGGTCGGTGCAATACTGTACCTGGCTCTCATGAAGTGGAAGGCATTCTCCACTGACTCTACTGGTCATCACTGTTCCCCACCCGCTCATGCGACTGAGGAAAACTTTGGAATGTCTCGTTCCGGGTTTAACTTGCCAAGAGGCAGAGCTGCACCACTCATTCCAGCGACGCAGTGCCTAGCTGTTCAAATCACATGCCTTCATCGGCCCTCCTGATACACTCCGGAACGCATCTGCGGGCCGTTTGAAGATGTTGCAGGCAGGACGTGTTGACATCCAAAAGCCTGCTCCCAAACCTGAACACAATGCCTGAAGCCTCAATGCCCCATGAATTCTGACAGTCCTATGAACCCTATAGCCCATAACCGTCTAAACCCTAAACGCCAAAGGCCGCCGAAAGCTAACGGAAGCTGGGCGGCTGAAACACGCTCTTCCCCATCAGCTTCACTGAGCCCCGGGAGAAGGCACAAAGGCCACCTCCACCAAAAACGGCACCGCTCGATGCTGGAGTTCAGCGTTCAGGTTGTAGATAGGTTTAGGGGGTTAGGGCCTATTAAGGTGTATAATATAGGGTATAGGGTTTTCAGGTTTACAGGATTCAGGGTATATAGAGTTTACAGGATTTAGGGTTTCGAGGAGATGAAGAATGGGCTCCAAATAGCAGGAGGAGACATTCCCCATGCTGATTTGCTGATTAGCAAGTAGATGATATTAAGCCAGCACTGCAGTCGCACTGGGTGGGAAGCCCACCGCGGCAGCCCTAATCCCAAAACCATCACGCCAGCAACCTGCACTCTAGTATGAGGGTCGAAATAATCAGAACACTTCAAGCCGTTTTGTAGTCCGTATGTACAAGTGTATCGGACTAGGCTTTAAGAACGAAGTCTAGGTAATGAGGCCAATATGAGACCCATGCGAAGCCCTTGTTCAGGCCTAAGGCGCTTGTATGACTGGAACTTCACGTCTTCAATGATTATTGCCATCATTGTTACGGACCATTATCATTACGATTATTCTTTCGAACTATTGCTGTTACTCTTATTATTAGTATTATTATTATTACTACTAGCATTATTTGTAACAGTTATTATTGCTATTCTATTATTACTTCACGCGCTCACCCCACGTTTTCGCGCCTCCGACGCCTTCCGAGGAGCAGGCGTCGAAGAAAATCTCGCCAGTCCCAGTCTGTTTGACATCGCCTTCCTAATGTAGGAACCTGATTAAGAAACCTTGGGCCTTTACTAGGCTTCCTTGTATGAATCCCACTATTTTGGGGTTATAGGCCCAGGGTTTCTTAATCAGGTTCCTACATTAGGGCTCAGTTTGCCTCCTACCGAGGGCTCTTAAGGTTCAGGGTTTTTACCCTCCTACTACGAAAGGACATTGCAGGGTATGTTCGGTAGCTAAGGTTTAGGGTTTCTGGTGTAGGGTTTAAGGGTTGGGGTGTAGTGTGGGGTTCAGGGCTCTTCGGGCATAGGTTTTGGGGTTTAGGGCGCTTGAAATTAAGCATTTTGGGGTTTTGGGGTGTTTCGGGCTTGCGGTTTAGACTCGAGCAATTGGACAGTTCAGGCTAGGCTGTTTAAGTAGCAAAAAACAGAGCTACACGGAGAGGTCTTGGGTTTGGGGCTTACGCTCTCGCAACTCGGACAAGCCAGACGAGGTCTCATCGTTTTCGGGGGGATGGCGGGTGTAAAGCAACGCAGGTTAATCTTAGGTAATTTTTGAGCTTTTGGGGCTTTGGGAAAAGGGCACTTCAGAGTATAGCTGCCNCTCGCAACTCGGACAAGCCAGACGAGGTCTCATCGTTTTCGGGGGGGGGGGGGGGCACCATAAGAAACCAGGTTTGCAACGCTTCGACATGAGTCACAAGATATTATCCAGGATACAGTATAAGACATGGGAAAATTCGCAGACAACGGTGAAGACTAAAGGAGATTGACATCGCAACACCCCTAACAACCACGAGTCCTGGCTCAGGCCTTAAAATTCTCCCAAAGGCCTGGCACAATGCGGCAAGGAGCTTGGATGCTGCAGGCACCACCCGCCTGGCCGGCATGGCAGTCACCTTGCTTGGGTTTAGGTGCAGAGCAGGGGCATGGCAAAGTGCCCCAGATTGGAAATGTAGCGAAGAATCATGCGGCAAGAACTCGCAGTTCAAGAAATGGCGTAGCCGATGGATTTTGATATCTGCCACGAAACTAATCCACAGCATGCCATCCTCTTGCACGAGACTTCCATTCCTTGGCCCATGAGAAATCTTTGCAGGACTTGCTTCAGCAAAGTTTCCCTGATCATTGGACTATGGACGACCCTACAATGCCTGCCGAATACTGCTCGGGAAAGGCCCTATCACGATGAGGTCTGCACCGACCGCGATGGCTCATGCCGAGTCCTAGCGGCAGAATGTCAATTGTAAAATCCTAGTTTCCGAGTTGCCAGCTGATCCCTGCAAGACAACTGTCGTGGGGACGATCGCACGGACTCCCTATGATGTTGCAGGGAGAGCTTGCAGTTGCACCCTGCGTTCTAAGCTCCGGCAACCGTACATCCCGTGACTTTTGTTGCCGGGCGTCTGCAGGCCGATGCCCCCTGCCAGCACTTCTGCGGTGCAGTTCCTCGACACCCCAGGCCGCAAGCAACAAACATCTGCTTCTGGATGATCTGGGAACTGGGAAGGGTTCCTGGGTTCTGAGCCCCCGCTGGCCCCACTTGCATCCCCGAACGAGGTGGGCAGGATCAGTGCTCGGGTAAGACACGGCAATCGACTGTAGACTGAGCCATGACAATCAGCATACAAAGGGTGAAAGCCAAGAACCCTCGCTCTCTAGGCCAGGCCCCCAAAAGGTTCAAACCTTGAATGTCAAACGCCTTTTGCCTGCTGGTGCTAAGCGTCTGCAGATTTGTACTTCCACCCGTCTGCTGGAAGTCACCATTGAGGATGAAAATGCCTGGCGATACACCAGGGTGGACCCGGGCCCTTTCCAGCCAGTGCGAGCAGCTGGTACTTTGACCTTATATCACATTGTACTGTACTATACTATACAGTATGCTATAGCAGACAATACTATGCTATACTACCATACCATGTAAAGTATTGGGCAGCTCTAGCATTGTGCGTAACATCGCAAACTGAGTTCGCCCCCTGGCCGATCGAAAGCTGGAAAAGGCCATGGTATAGTAGTATAGTCTAATCTAGTCTAGTATAGCATAGTCTAGTATAGTAGAGTATAGTATAGTGCTATCTCAGGCTATAACACAATATAATTGGGCATAAACAATATAGTCTGCGACAGTACAACATACATTATTTCAATGCTATACCAGATGCGCGAACATGAGGGGAAATGGGATGGCTCTAACTTGGTGGTTGCCTCATGTTGCATGTCGTCGTGTCAAATCAAAGTTGAGACCATACCAACCTCGTTCCAACGAACACCACCCCAGTGTGCAGTGGGATCTTCTTCTGAAGTGCCGAACAGCTCTTATTGACCCTTATTGACCCGCAGGCTAGCGAGGAATGTGGCCTCCACCACTGCCTTCTGTGGTGCAGCTGTCGACACTAATGGAGCCTCGAGCATACGTGCTCAAGCAAAGATCCCAAAACCAGTGGTGGTGGTAGTAGTAGTAGTGGTAGTAGTAGAAGTAGAAGTAGAAGTAGAAGTAGTAGTAGTAGAAGTAGTAGTAGTAGTAGCAGCAGCAGCAGTGGGAGCAGTAGTAGGAGTAGTAGTAGTAGTAGAAGAAGTAGCAGTAGTAGTAGCAGCAGTAGTAGTAGTAGTCGTATTAGCAGTAGTAGTGGTGGTAGTAGTAGTCGTCGTCGTCGTAGTGTTGGTAGTGGAAGTAGTAGTAGTAGTAGCAGCAGTAGTAGTAGTAGTAGTAGCAGTAGTCGTAGTAATAGTCGTAGTAGTAGTCGTAGTCGGGGTCGTAGGTCGTAGTAGTAGTAGTAGTAGTAGTAGTAGTCGTAGTAGTAGTAGTAGTAGCAGTAGTAGTAGCAGTAGCAGTAGCAACAACAACAACAACAATACTAGTAGCAGGAGCAGTTGTAGTAGCAGCAGCAGCAGCAGTAGTAACAATAATTAATAGCGAAAGTCAGAAAGCTTTCTTTATTAATTCCACCGTATGTACAACCAAAGAGCAAGCACGAGCTAGTCAACAAACAGCTGTTGAACCAGAAGATACAGTAGGAACTATCTCTGTCTTCATGATGATTGAGATGAAGCCAACATATTGGGAACAATACAAACACCACCACTGCCGCCACGCCCGCCACCAACAACAGCACGAACAGCAAGAAGAGTGACAATACAAATTGAAGAAGAACGAGAAAACACGAAGAACTGAAACGGCGACACCGACGGATTGCAATCACAAGCTTTGCAGCTGCTCTTACACGCAAGCCACCACGCAAAGGGTTCTTAACTTTACCTTCCTCACCATTTGTGACTTGCAGGTACCCAGAAGGCTCCAGTAATAAACGATCCCACTCGGTCAACCGCTTGGAGTAAGTCGGGGGTGGTCTAGAGAAAATCAAGATTTGTAAAAAAGTGACCAGTGTACGGCCATGTCTGCACACCCCTACCCAGAAAAGCGGGGCGTAGTGCCGCCTTGCCACCGGCTTTCTGAATCAGATTTCCTCGCACTATGTGCAGGGCCCCACCGCCCACCACAGGCCGTTCAGCATAGCCTGCCAGGAGGTGTCATGAAGGGCACATGCAAATTCGTTTTGAGAGGCTTGCGAGCGTTTTGAACCACCCTCTTGGACACTTCACAATGCCCTACTTCGCGATCACATCCACTGCGAGGATTGGGGGTGCGAGGAGGAGCCGGAGCTTTGGACGACTGAGGTGGCTACAATACTGTAATGCTACTATAATACTATAATACCATAATACTATAATTGCTACTATAATACTATAATTGGCTCTTTCTTTGGCGTGCAGATCCGGCCTCGGCCTGCATAAAGTGATATGTTGCTGCCGGTGGCGCACTGGAGGAACCTGGCCGCAAGCTGTCAGACGCACGATGACATGTACCATGCTGAGCATAAAGAACTTGTTGAACCTTGTGGAATGTTCTGGATCTGTGCCAGGCGGGCAGATGACAGCCGTATCTAGAACACACAGTGACATAGTTTGCTTGTTCAACTAAGCAACTCTATCACGCCACCCAGCTGCGTCAGGTCGCCGAGAACGTACCTGCTGAAATACACCAAGTCGCGATAACTCAAGATGTAAATACCGATTTCGCATGAGCTTCGTTCTGGACCCTCAACTGCTGCTCACCTGCCTCCAGGCAAAACCTTGTCTCTTGTGCCTCAATCAAAACCCTACATATCAGAACCCCGGCTTGGACTGCCCCGAGGCACATGCCACCGCCAGTCTCTTCAGAGTAGCACTTCTGGAACTCCATGAGCCCTCCCTCTTGAGTGACATCTCCTGCAGGGCAAGAATCGATGGTGGTACTTGCAGGCGGTGCCAAACCTTGCTCCAAGATACTGTCTGCATGCTGCCGAAATGGATTTTCAAGCAAGGCCCGACTGAAAATGCTGAGCTCAGCATGCTGCACGCTTATGTCATTATTGTAGCATCCCCACAGCCTTTGTGGACAAATTGGCAGATCATAAACTGAGGCGAGCGACCCATCACGCAAAGCGCCCCGCCCGACATCGGCGAGGTACAATCATAAAACCTGACAAAATCGAAGTCGACTCTGTGCAAAGAGGCCCGTGATTCTGGTCTTGCACCCTCTCGGGTTAGGAGTGACAAGCTCTGGAGAGCACGGAACTTTCCGAAGACCGTGAACATGTGACGACTGAAAGTGGCGATCGTCTCCGCCGAAACATGCCGAAACCCTTAACCCCAACCTGAACCCTTACTAAACCCCCAAATAAGCCAAATCCCTCAACTCTCAACCTCTAAATAGGCCGGAGCCCTTAATTATGAGCCTCCAAAGAAGCCGAAACACAGGAGCTGGCCATCCGTTTGCCGGAGGTTGCCGCTGACGGAAAGAGCTCCGGCACTACCCCAGGAGCCCGCATGGCACTCCTAGGCTCGACTGCTGGCTTTGTGAATTTGTTAGTTTAACCAACCTAATTTTCGAATGAGGATCCTACCCCAACAACAAGAAGGGACTACAGTGGAGAGTATAGGTAGCCGCTAGAAGCCTCCAGGATGACATACACTTCACCATACTGTTCGAAACGGTCCCAGAATGAGCAATATAGTACAATGTAGGTTCGGTATCATCGAGTTTAGTACTACATGGGGCTTTGAACACAAGCCAGCCTAGGAGGAGTTGAACGGTCCGCTGCATGGGTCTACAACCAAGATCTCCGGCAGAAGAGCTGCGTTGACCCCTCTTGCATACTTGCTCTAAAGCTCTGTCGGTGGCTGTGTGCCGGCGCCTCCGACTTCCCACTGAGAACGACACATGCGGAAACGCACTCTGGTGGTCGACTTCTGCCAGGACATCCAAGAATCAGAGAAGAGAATGCTGCCACCAGTCTGCACCAGGCCTTGTAGCGCAGGCTCAGTGCGTATGAGGTATCCAGGTATAGGACCTATATAGGAAGGAGGGGGTTTTACGTCAGCCAAATTCGGCTGACAAACTCAACCGCGGGATTTTGAAAGTCGGCCATCAACGAATGGCTACCACGGATATTCCGGGGAGAGACAAATCTCAGATCGTCACAGAACCGTTGCTCCTCTAGGCAAGAGTACCGCAAACAACATAGACAACCCATCCTCAACTTGCAAACCAATCCTAGCAACACTTTTCGCCCTACTTGTATCCTCGCATGAGAAACAGCACCCTTACCCTTGAACCAACAACAGCTCCATACCCTGTCAAAAAATATTCAGCCCTTCTCCGGAAGCTTCGTCAACATGCATTTAAATGCAAGGTATACGCACTGTTTGACCCGCGAGTAGAATCTATAGATCTTCGTTTCATGGCGGCAAGCAAAGCGTGAACACAGCCCGGAGGGCAATTTATGGTGTTATTCTTAGGTTCTGCTGTGGTCTTAATTGTAAATTGTGTCGGTCCCTGGCTTCACTTTCGCATGACACCAAGCATTCACTAAAAGGTCGGTGGGTAATTACTGTACTTCTGCCGAGTTCACTGCCTGTGTCCTAGGACGAAGACTTGCGTTTGGGCCCCCCAGAAATAAAACGGTGTGAACAGGGGCTTGCACGATTCCCGGAGGCGGAATCATGAGCCCCACCCTCTCTGTGCAGGTCATTGCGCTGGGAGCATGATGCAGGAACCGCCCGGGACTGTGGCCAAGCACGACTGCTAACATGGGAAACCACGAGTCGTTGCAAGGAGCGCCGTGCTAGGGCTTTAGCAACTTCGAGCGATGTGAAGGCCGAAATGACCCGGGACTGCACGGTACTGTGCTGGTCAGCTTGGTGAGCCGAAGTGTTGATCTTGCCTGCTGCGCAATTGCTTGATGAGTCGGCTGATAGGGCACGAGCATGAAGTGGTGAGTCGCGTCAGTCAGAAAATTGAAGCATTGGAGCCTCTCTACTTTGCTGTCTGAATCAGCAAAGCTCGGACCAAGGCCTGTTTTCTTCTGCATATTGTCTCTCTATCGCAGGACCTTGCCGACCTTGCACTAGGACTTGTCAGAAGCTTGCCAGAAGCTCCTGATTTCCCGAAACACCGTCGGGCTCGCGTTGTGTATCGGACCAATGCTGACATCTTTTCCCAGCTGCTGCATATACCGGACCGCACTCAAGCTATCCCCACCCGTTACTCTGGATAACTTTCTTGTTACATACCTTGGTTTTGCGCAGTCTGCAGCTGAACCAGCAATACCAGCTGACATACAAGTAGCACTGAAGAAAAGTAAATGAACTCAAGGCGCATTGAAAAAAATACAATAAGGAACACCTCAAATAGTACAGGTAACTATCAAGGCCCCTATGTTACATGAACTCAAGGTATATTCTCTACTGTAACGAGAGTAAGGAACTCCCCAGAATGGTACAGGTAATTCTTTAGGCCAACATATTAAATGAACTCAAGGTGCATTGAACTTTATAACTAACTATAATAAGGAACACCCCCAAAAAATAGTACAAGTAATAATTAAGGCCCCTTTGTTAAAGTGAGGAGCCGCCACGGGCCAAATTCACGCAGCCACCGTCTCCAGCTCCGGGGGTCCTGCCTCGCTCGAAGACCATCTTGCCGCCAAGTTGGTTCAAGTTTCCTGGGAGGGTATAGGGTTTAGGATCTAGTGCATTTAGGGTTTTGGAGCTTTCTCTGTAAATCTTTTCTGATCTTGGCTTGGCTGCGAGCTGGTGCTTACTGGTATTTCTCAAGACCTCTCACCTGCGACATATATGCCAAGCTTCAGGCAGTGCATGCGGAGGAGTCGCCACTAGGCTCGCTCGCTCAAAAGAGCCCTGCTCCCCAAAGCAAACGCCTGTAAGCTGAACCCCGCATGCTGAGCGGGCTGCCGATTCCGATGGTCATCAATCCTCCAGCTACCTGTCAACATTGCAGCTGCCTGGGTTTCTGACGTTCAGCCGTGCTTTTTGGAGCATTGAGCTCTTCGGTGCGACCATGTTCATACTACAGCAACGAACCAATTCCATCCCAGCACTGCTGAGCTACTGCCACCCAAGACCCTAAGCCTTAAACTTCAAGCCGAAAAGCCCCAAGCCGTAACCTAAAACTCTACAAGGCTTGAATTACCCAGAAGCTCCATAGTATAGTTCCTTTTTGGGGTTGAACATTTAGAGTCCTACATTTAGAGTCCTATAAGGTAATCCCAAAAAGGAACTACTATGGAGCCTATGGGCAAAACAACCTAAAGTCCGAAGGCAAAGATTCCGGGAGCCTCGGCTTCACAACTCCGCAGCGCCAGAGTGCCGTGCGTCTGCTCCACATCCCCAGACAGCAAGTAGATGCAGCCACCATTCTTGGGGCTTAGGGCTTATAGGGTTTACGGCTTTAGGGGTCCTGGATCCTACGATTTTTGGGCTTCCGTGAAGGTGACATGTTTTCCGAAGCTACCATGTATCAACGGCTTTCCATGCAGCACAGCACACGAAAGGTCGAGATTTGCAATTTGCACCCGTCACCGACAAAGTCTGAGCGTGACTGCGTTTCTGTTCTGTGCGCCCTGCTTCGTCCATTCATCTGACCAGGCACTCGCTAATCTCACAGAAAGCAAAGTGTCCTCTTGCAAGCAAAGCAGCACACACAGACTTTGCCCTTTCCGATATCATGCCCCCGACCACACGTCAAAGGCAGCAAGTCGCACTGCAGCAGAGGCGCACGGCCTGCAGTGCCACACCCCTGCACCAAGATGGTGCCATCTGATTGTCTCAGGCCTGACTTCCGTGCCGCTCCGACCATTGTCACTGGCACTACCACTGACATGGACGGACTTACAGCATGCGTTATAATCGTTATACTAACTTTCACAAACCATGCAGACACCGGACACGTATGTAGACGGCTGGCAATGATAGTGGATGAGCAGCATCAGCAGGAGGCGTGTCATAGACCGCCACAAACAAACAAAGAATCAACGAGCAAAAGCAAGTGCGTTGGTAATCCCTTCCCTCTAATATTAAACAGCGCCCACCCCTCCAATAAAAACTCGGAAAGTGTGTTTATTCCTTAGAGGGTAATGGTATCTCTACTGTCACTCTTGAGGGCTCTTGCTCTTGCTTCTGCGAGGGCTGTTGCTCCGGCTCCTGCGCCTGCTCTTGCTCCTCCTCCTGATTTTGCTCTTACTCTTGCCTTTGCGCTCACTCCAGCTCTTCAGATTATGTTTTAAAGGTCAGGGATGACTTCGGGAGGATTGGCCCCAAAGTGGTTTTTATTATTCGGGAGGTGTTTAATGAATCGGGAAGTGATTAGGTACACAGAGACTAACAAACAATTTCCTGTTACAAGTACATACCTGACACCGGATGCATGAGCGAAACCGTTGGCTTCACAAGTCAGGTGGAGCAAAGTGTTCAAGGGGACGGTCACGCTGCGCATACTCTTGTGCTCATGATTTGTCGCAGCCTATGCTTGAATTGACCACCTCTTTCCTGCAAGACCGCACAAAGCTACGCCAATGCAACAAGTAACCTATGGACCTGGTCATTGTGGCATGGCTCCGCAAGCATCCGAAGCAAGATTCTGATGCTTCACTGCTTCCTTCCTTCTGCCACATGGACAGGCTAAAACACATGTGGGTAGTTCTCTAAATTAGAGTCCCTTTTAGTGTCCTTTTTACAAGGGTGCCGTGCTATTTCGGGGGACCCAAAAGGGACCCTGATTTGGAGAACTACCCATGTGCATTTCTCGCTGGTTGAGCCGAGAGTCCCCCCTCGGTAATGGCAATCCCACCACCCCCCTGCTCCGTCCAGCACCTGAGCCAAAGACTGTTGTCATCCCAAAGCTTGACCGTCATCACTACTGTTGATGGACAAAATCCTGCATTACCATTATAAGGAATATACCATAATTCCCATAGTTTAGGGTCCTTAGGGTCATGCAGGATTTTGTCCATCAACAGTATGACCTAAACCCTAAACCCTAAAAACTTAAAGGAACAGTTTCAACGCATCCCCGAGGCAACATCGCCTCCGAGGTTTCATGAGGGCACTTTGCTTGGGTTCAGGGCTTGGGGCCTTGGGGCAAAGAGCCCCTCCCAAGCTTTGCCACAATGAATTCCGCTAATGTAGGAAATTGATTAAGAAACCCTGGATCTATTACCCCAAAACTTTTGGGATTCACGGAGCCCCAGCAATAAAGGCCCCAGGTTTCTGAATCAGGTTCCTATCATTCTGCTTGACGAGACACTGGTATACCTCAAGGTAGCCGCCCGTCTGTATGAGGTGTCCTCAGTTCAAAAGAGCCTGATGCCACACAGGTATGTCGGCAGCCACCGTCCCAAACAGTGCTGATGTACCGTCCTGACAAATCACTTCTATCCGATTTGAGCTATTGCCGAAGATGGGCTCCAATAGCAACAATTATACTATCCCTTGTGGTAACCCTTGTAGTACCCCTTAATGTATCCCTTACCAGTCCTACTTGTTCTAGTGCAGACGATGGAGCCGGTGCTAATGGCGATGCCGCCACCACGATTGTGACTGAAGCCTTCCCTGTCATGAGACTGAAAGATTTGGACTCATGCAACTCGGTCAAGGTTTAGGGGTACGCTTTTTGGGGCTTTGGGACTGGAGCGCTTAGGGTTCAGGGCTCTTTGCAGCATCAGAGCTGTGCGCATTCAACTTCCCATCTGTCGGCACGTTTCTTCGCGACCTGCCTACCCTTACTTCATGTGAAGCGTGTTGAGCCTGACCTGTGCACCCTGTTTAGCTTACATAGGCGCCTTAATCATTGGAATAGGGTTTCTGAGCTATACTATACGTTTATTAACAATACTACAGAACCCGGTCTTTCTCTTAGGGAGGGACCCACCGGGAGTCGAAGATCGAAGTCAGCCAAGCAGCAAAACGTGAAAGTCGCCACCCCTCGGAGGGAGAGGGGAAGGTCACAGCTGCTGAGTGTACATGGTGAGTAGCTTTCGACTGGCAGCTTGAAACAAAAGTCTTGAAACCGAAAAACAACGGCAAAACGATAACGATGTGGAACGGAAGAGACAAGTGAGATAAAACGACTGCAGAGTCAGTGGAATAAAACTTGAACACCATGGCAGTCCCGCACGCTACTCTTTCTGACTCCTTCTCGTCGGTAAACGAAGGTGTGGCACCGCTCCGTGGGACCGGTTTGCTCTGGGAAGCATCGTGAGCAGATGTCTGCGCCCGCTTACAAATCCATGATACGCCGAAACAGATGGCCTGCACTTTCTTTCTGCAGGTGCATGGGTGAGTGGACTGCAGAGGTCTAGGTGTACTCCGAATTCTGTTGGAGCCAACATGTGAGACCCCCAGAGCGGGACTACAACCCTGCGCTGAGCCTGCACTGCGTCAGAGTCTATGGTAGCACCAAAATCAGTTCTGAATATTGCAAACAGTGGCAGACCTGACATGCCTGTCCCCCAATCCTTCAAACCCTGAACCCTGCATGAACATGCGCTCCGTGACGAGGTGCAGTTGCTGCAGACTGCCCTTCGATATGTAGATCCCTCCACCGGCGCGCCCTGCAGTGCCTCGGCACGTCCGAGATCATGGGCTTCCTCCAACAAATGCGCAGAAAATCGTTGAGTATTGCGCAGACAGAGTTTGTAATAGATACCTTCATGAAGATGCACCTGTCACCAACAAGACAGGCAGTGCAGAATCGTCAATGCAACAAGCTCAGCAGGCGACAATTCAGGAACCTGATCTCGCCGTCCACCTCAGGACGTGCTTCGAGCTCTTGTCTCGTCACTGAGTCGGACTTCTGCCACCCTGAATCACCCAGTTTTGCAGGCCAGTAGCTTGCTTGAGTCCTTCGCGGACATACATACCACCGCCATCGCCCCATCGCAAAGATTTGCAACGTTGGAACCTAGCGAGATCAGGATGCCTTTCAAAATAGGAACATCCTACAATAGGTCTCGATCTGATTCCTGACCCATGCCGATGCGCAGCAGTCCACTGCGATGATCGCAAAAGCTACAAAAATATGACTTAATGTGATCCTGGGGGTTTCCTCTTTTCTTGGCACAACATGTCAGGCTTTGGTCGTACTACTAACTTAGGACTGAGCGTTTGGGTTCGGACAAATCGGGCCGTCAATAAGGCACCAGTCTTACCCAATCGGCTTTCAATGACCAGGTGCTCCATGACCCCATACTCTTGGATGACGTTAAGTCCCACATAGGCGCCACCGCCGTAATAAGCAGTACAGTCCTTGAAGCGGATGTTTCCGCCTTTCTGGATCCTGGGCACCAGGGGCCAGGGTCATTGTGAAAGCTAGCTGTTCTACGACAATCCCCGCACGCTCAGGGTGACTAACCACATGATACTACCTGCCAAGCATGCCATCGCAGTGCAGTGAGGCCAACGGGACTAGTGCAGGACTATGCATTATGCCCGTGATCGTGACGAATGTCGGTGCAACTTGAGTGCGAGGGTCCATCGACATTGGCAGCAACTGCTAGTGCATCAGTTGTTGGTATGGCGATAATTATTGTTGTTCTACCTATCTTGTTGTTGTTGTTGCTGCTGCTGCTGGTGTTGCGTTTTGTTTTTCGTTTTTGTTGTTGTTGTTGGCAGCCGTTGCGTCTGCCGCCGCGCGGGGTGGTGCGGTGCGATTACTTTTGCTGGCATGTGCTGAAACTCGAGTTTTGGCACTTTGTTCACCCGCAATTGAACTCTGCTTTTGCTTTCGCATCGGTGCTGTGTTTTATACAGCAAAAAAGTGCGCCAGCCGCCGGGCTGCACGGTGCAAAAACATGTTGAGCTCTGCATTTCGCATCGTTTTTTTTCTGTGTTTTCCTGTGTGTCTCGCATTCCGCATCGGTTTTGCAGTATTTTGCCGACTCTCGACTTTCTGGAGAAGGGTACCATATCAGGCCCGGGCCTTCTGCGGGCCTCTACGGGCCCTCTGGCTTTTACGGGCTGCGCGGGCCCCACGAGCCCTGCGGGCTCTGCGCGGGCCCTGCGGGCTCTACGGGCTCCAAGGAGGGATGAGAGGCCAGTCAGGCACAAGAGTCGGGAACAGACAGGAGGCAAGTCAAGAACAGGAGCCGGCAGGAGTCGCAGCACATAGACGTTGAACTAAACGCTTGTGATTTGGGGCATTATCCAAATCTCTCGCAGCACATAGATGTTGAACAAGAACGGGGTAAACGCTTGTGTTTGGGGGCCTTCTCTGAATCTCTGGCAGCACATAGATGTTGAACAAGATCGGGGTAAACGCTTGTGTTTTGGGGCCTTCTCTCGCAGTACATAGATGTTGAGCAAGATCGGGGTAAACGCTTGTGTTTTGGGGTCTTCTCTGAATCTCTCGCAGCACGTAGATGTTGAACAAGATCGGGGTAAACGCTTGTGCTCTGTAAACGCTTGTGTTTTGGAGCTTTCTCTCGCAGTACATAGATGTTGAGCAAGATCGGCGTAAACGCTTGTGTTTTGGGGCCTTCTCTCGCAGTACACAGATGTTGAACAAGATCGGGGTAAACGCTTGTGTTTTGGGGCCTTCTCTCAATCTCTCGCAGCAGCTCTGAGGCCTTCTTTAAATCTCTCGCAGCACATAGATGTTGAAGAAGATCGGGGTGATCGGGGTAGACGCTTGCGCTTTGGGACCTTCTCTGAATCTCTCGCAGCACATAGATGTTGAACAAGATCGGGGTAGACGCTTGTGTTTTGGGGCCTTCTCTGAATCTCTGGCAGCACATAGATGTTGAACAAGATCGGGGTAAACGCTTGTGCTCTGAGGCCTTCTATAAATCTCTCGCAGCACATAGATTCATAGCTGTTGAAGAAGATCGGAGTAAACGACTGTGTTTTGGAGCTCCCGGGCGGGCGGGTGGGAAAATCAAGAATGCTGTGTAGCACAGCAATTGTGCCAGCACCGAAGCTTTGTACACCACACAGAAGCACTGCTGGCATCAATTGCAACACAACGGCAACTGTAGAGCACTGCATGTGCATGTGAGAGACGGGTGTACTGCCAAACCCAGCCGAACCGCTACACCCGACACCTCGCCGTACATAGATGTTGAACAAGATCGGGGTAAACACTTGTGCTCTGAGGCTTTCTATTAATCTCTCGCAACTCATAGATGTTGAAGAAGATCGGGGTAAATGCCTGTGTTTTGGAGCCTTCTCTCGCAGTACATAGATGTTGAACAAGATCGGGGTAAACGCTTGTGCTCTGAGGCCTTCTACAAATCTCTCGCAACACATAGATGTTGAAGAAGATCGGGGTAAACGCCTGTGTTTTGGAGCCTTCTCTCGCAGTGCATAGATGTTGAACAAGATCGGGGTAAACGCTTGTGTTTTGGGGCCTTCTCTCGCAGTGCATAGATGTTGAACAAGATCGGGGTAAACGCTTATGCTTTGAGGCCTTCTATAAATCCCCAGCAGAACATAGATGTTGAACAAGATCGGGGTAGACGCAATTACGGGCTTGCCTACGGGCTCTACGGGCCTCTTGCGGGTCTACGGGCTGCGGGGCCCGGGCCTGATTAAGGACCTTGGCCACTTTCTGCACATGCCGGCTTGGACTTGCATTTGTCTTTCAGCTCTGTGCGGGGGTTGGGGGCTAATGGTTTAGGGTTTCGGGTCTGGCTAGACTTGAGTCCGGTAGCAGNTCTGTTTCTTGTGTTCACCTTGTTCTGGTCTGTTCTGGTGCGGTACATTGGTGGGGAGGGGGGTGGGGGGGTGGGGGGATGATGACGTCCATGCGAATGCGACTTGTGTTTTCTCTTTCTGTTGTTCACCTTGTTCTGCTCTGTTCTGGTGCGGTACATTGGTGGGGACGGGGGGGGTGTGGGGGGGTGATGACGTCGATGCGAATGCAACTTGTGTTTTCTGTTTCTTGTGTTCACCTTGTTCTGCTCTGCTCTGGTGCGGTACACATGTGAAAGCCACTTCTGTGTTCTGTTTCTTTGCTTGATTTTGTCGGCTGTTCTACTGCTGCTTGGACACAAGCCATGTAGGCACGCATAATCCTCTTCAGTCTTGTCCCTTGCCCCTAGAAGCTCCGTGCCTCCTTGTAGTTCCCGATTGTTAATGGCACTGTGGCCTTGCGCCGCAGCTTCTGGCTTANAGCCATGTAGGCACGCATAATCCTCTTCAGTCTTGTCCCTTGCCCCTAGAAGCTCCGTGCCTCCTTGTAGTTCCCGATTGTTAATGGCACTGTGGCCTTGCGCCGCAGCTTCTGGCTTAGCTACCGAACCGGCGTGTTCTGCTGTGCAGACCGAGGACCCCAAGAGTAATGCGCAGACTTGCCACACCTGGAAGCTAATCAAACAAATTGCAGCTGTTATCATGTACAGATAGATGACGATGCTTTTGATGTTGCTGATGCCGCAATCGTTTTTATGGCCAAATGACGATAGTTCTTGCCGCAGATGACCATGAACATGACCGTGTTGCTCCCTGCTGGCCTTGTTGCAAAGTTACTTTTGAAACGCTACCAGTTGCTCTGTCAACCCGTGCTTGCCGTTTCTTGTTGCTTCACTCTGGAAACGTCCACGATGCAAAAACCTCGAGTTTTTGAAGCTTTCCAGACAACAACTTCGCAACTGACCCTAAAATTCAACAAAAATCAAAGACGAAAAGAATGGTGTTTGCGACACTTCCGCAAAAACCTCACCAAAAAACAAGACAAAGACCTATAAAAGACATAAAGTCCGAAACATCGTCTTCTTGACGAAAACCACACAAAACTCGGGGTTTTCTAGCTTTTGACCAAAAAACCTCCCAAAAATAGGCGACACACCCCGCGCGGCGGCAGACGCGACGGCTACCTTGTCGTTGGTGTTGTTGTTGTTGTAGCTGCTGTTGTTGCTGTTGCTGCTGCTGCTGCTGTTGCTTTTTGTAGTTGTTGTTGCTGTTGTTGTTGATGATGCTGTTTGTTGCTGTCGTCGTCGTCGTTGCTGTGGTCGTTGCCGTCGTAACGTGTCGTCGCGGTTGATAATGATGTTGTTGCTGTTGCTGTTGCTGCGGCTGCTGATGTCGCTGTCGCTGTCTCTGCCGTCGTGCTTTTGAAGGAGTGATAGTTCGAGGCGTCGTCCTCGAGCCATCGTTGTCGCAGTGGTATAGATGTTGCTGTTGCTGCCATGGCTGATGCTGTTGATGCTGCTGTTGAAGTGGTGGTAGCATGTGGTAGCACTAGTCGTCGTGGTGGCTGTTGCTTCCCGGATTTTGCTGTTGCTGTGCTGCTTGTTGTTGCTGTTGCTGACGTCATTATTGGTGTTGACTACCCACTTGCACTTGTGGCTAGTATGGCTGCAGTCTATGACCAAGACTGCCATGAGCCCGATGCAGAGCTTGAGAAATTTAGGCGCAGGGAACGGACACCTGCCCCGAGCTTCAGGTCGCGAAAAAAGCTGGCAGTGGTGATGATTATGATGATGATGAGATGGTGATGATGGTGATATGATGATTTTTCCCTCCTACCTAGCAAGGACGAGCCCGCATTGCAGGGTAACTTCGAAGAAACCGTCGAAAACGCTGCACGACTGGCAGCGAATTTGTAGTATTCCCAAACCAGGCAGCTTGATGGCCTAGTCATGGAAGCAGTGTTGTGTCACTGTGCGAAGAAGGCACAAGGCTTTGTCTCAAACACTTTTCGTTCGGACGATTAGGTCATTACTGGCTTTTGACACTGTGCATGCTTCAGCCTTTCATTCATTGGCATCAGTCGCTTCACGACAAGTGGGAAGGCGCGTCATACCAGTCTTGCAGCTTTGTTTCGAACAAACGGCAGGCAATCAACTTCCCCGCTTCAGGCACGACACAGATGTCCTGAATTCCAGAATTATCCGATGATGATGATGACAATGGTGGCGATGAGCATGACCAGGCTGAATGAAGTAAATGACGAAAGCCACAAAACTCACGAGACAATCTCACGAGAACAGTGGAAGCAGCGCCCATAGCTTTTAACATCCTTGAAGCATCTTGAAACGACCGTGGCCAACTTTGAAAACTCACCGCTCGCATGCTACTGAATTTCTGTTTGCTGGTTCGTTTCATGTTGGCAGCGAGGCCAGCGCCCGGTGGAGCCTTGCGTTACATGGCCAAAAACGAAGAAGCAAACTGTAGACACAGGCTCAAATTTCATCTGTAAGGACCTGCCAGCCGCTCGAACTCAAGGACAGGACGTCGAACCCCAACCCCTCTGCCCAAAACTTAATGCAAGGAAGTTGCATAGGCCCGTCGAGTACCAGCAGCCCGCCGCCATAGTCGCTATCGGCCGTGCAGTTTCCTGTGTAGACAGGTCTGCATATTAGTAATCCCTTGACGTTGGTGGCTAGTAGTGGTGGCTAGTAGCAGCAGGAGCAGGAGCAGGACAGTAGGAGTACGAGTAGGGTAGGAGGAGTAGTGTAGTCGTAGCAGAAGTAGTAGTAGTAGTAGTAGGAGTAGTAGTAGTAGTAGCAGTAGCAGTCGTGGTGGTGGTGGTGGTAGTCGTGGTAGCAAGAGTAATAGGAGTTGAAGTGGTGGCCGTTGTGGCAGTGGGCGGCGAGTAGAAGCAGGAGCATCTGCTGCGGCAATGGGCAATAGTCGCAAACGGAAGCAGTAACACCGGCCTTACAGTACGGCCGATATCGACGTCGCTGTGCTTACTGCTGCCGTGTTCGCTATGACCAATATTGTCACTATCAGCGTCATACGGTCGCTCAAGTGGGCTCGAAAGATGCTTGCGACGGTGACTGCTTCATAGCAAGTGGGGCACCGGCTACCAGGTTTGCGAGTGTTGCTGGCTGGATCCCATTGCAGCAAAGCCCCTCAACCGTCTGACCTAACAGAATCCAAGAGGTCAACGGATGGGCCACCAAGCGGGGTCAGTTCAAGCCGAAACCACCGGACAGCCGATACCCTCAAACCCTGACACCCTGAACCCTGCATCATCGGCCAAAAACCGGGCCGGGCCGCAAACAAAAACAACCGACCCCTCGGCGTCAAACGCAAAGATTCAAGTCCAGGTGCGAAAAAGCAGAGTGCCGCCATCCATGTGCAGACCCACGCCCGCTTCCCCATAGTTGCCCACGATCGTCATGCCACCTGCGATGCAGTAGCCACGAAATATGTGCTGCAAGAGCGGGTGAAACAGCAGCAGCAACAGCAACTGCAACAGCAGCAGCAGCAGCAACGACCACAACGACAAGAATTTCATGCTATGATGCTAACAACATGAAAAACAGCACAACAAAAAAAACGCATTGACGCGCTTCCCGGGCAGCTGGTGAAGGGACCAGCTGTGTCTACAAACAGCAGAACAAGAATCGCCCATGCGAGGGGGCGGTAAAAGAAAACGAAACGAGGCTTGACATCTAGACACATCGGCAGCTCATAGATTGCCGATAAGTAATTTATACAACAGTGCTTCGCAGCCAGCTGCATAGATAGAAAAGAAATCCGTCGGCGAAGGGCGTAATTGAACACCCTCCCGACCTATCACAAGCAAAAACGCAAGCTCAAGAAGGAAGCCCGATAAATCGGACCGGGAAGCTGACAGCGGCTCCCTGACTGACCCGAATGCTTTCGAGACTTTAGAGGTCCCGTTCAGAGCCTTTCGCAAAGTACACAATTTCGACTGCTTCAGGCTACTGTCAGCCGTAGTGGATGCTGCTACAGCAACAACAAGAAGAACACGAAGGAAAATGCGAAGAAGCAGCACAAGCAGTCCCAAACTGATATTCGGCAGCCCGTGAAAGTGAAGATTGACTCATGATTTTCTGCTCTGAGGTTTCTGAGGCCGTTGAAAGCATGCTTTACTACTCTGCCTCTAAACCGACATGTTCTGTTGAAGTGGCCTGGGGTGGCTCTCACCAGTGGCCCCTTCCTATCTGCCCCGATGGCACTTCTCGGCCTCCCTGCTCTTCTGCGTAGCAATCCTCAATGTGGACCTTTCCGCCTCTCCTGGGTGTGGCAGGGTGGTGCAATGCACATCGTGTCGTGAGATGTCGCGTGCTTCCCTGCAAGCAGTTGCAGATCGACGGAACAGCAAAACGTTAAATCACACATTACTCGGACACTGGGCAGCATGGTGTAGCCTCATGCCGACCGCCACTCTGAAAGGCAGTCCGTCCCGGCTCGCAAAAGACCACGCCTGATTGCAGACCAGCGACTGCAAAAAACCAGCGACCCCGACATTGATGCCTGCGCTTTCGTGGCTTGCCGAACCCTTGTCAAGCTGCTGAGTGGCTTGACGGCCTACCAACACATGTCACATGTCGACAAAGATCCGTACCTAGGGCTGCTGCATCTGTCATGAGACGGCAAGGTCTTATCTTCCTTGCGGTCATAGCAGTAGCAGGTGCAGCCTATGTAATCCATGTACTTCCACAAGTATTCCGCCTCCTCCAACATTGCCATGACATCTCCTCACGGACAAGGTGCCGCCCTCCACCAGAACTCCTGTGAGCCAGTAATTAAGGGTCAAGGTGATGTCATCTTGAGCATGTGCAGACAGATACATTAATCGTTTAGCTTGTCTACCAACCCGACAGATCATGGCCCTGCTTTCCGTTTTAGGATAGTTGGGGGGGGGGGTATCTGCTGCCGCTACATGTATTTTACTTGGAAGTTAAAACATCGCCGAATTGAGCTCTTCATGTTCGTGGCCATTGGTGTCTCTGCCGTGCCGTGAGATGTCGTAAGCTCCAGTAAACGAGCTGCAGGCATGTGTCGCTAGTTCCTATTTGAATCTATGTCTACGTTCACGTATGTATGTCTGTATTTAAGTCTGCATGTATTTATGGACTTCTTTCTTTCTTTCGCCAGGGCTATGGTGCTGGATTCCTCTCTCTCTCTCTCTTTGCTTTGCTTTGCTCGGGGCATGTGGTAGAGGCTCTCTCTCTCTCTCGCCGTGCGCGTGCGCTTATACGTCAGCCAGCCAGGGGCCGGGGGCCGGCGGCCCGAGACCGGGCCGGGCAGGCAAAGGCAGGCCCGCAGCACGGCACGGAAGAGCGGTTTAGGGTTTTGGGGTTTACCTTAACCCTGAAGAACCTACCTTTTTA
The DNA here is from genome assembly GCA_003297005.1 of Symbiodinium sp. clade A Y106. Taxonomy (NCBI): domain Eukaryota; class Dinophyceae; order Suessiales; family Symbiodiniaceae; genus Symbiodinium; species Symbiodinium sp. clade A. The sequence goes on from BGNK01001051.1 coordinate 72,739, forward strand.
AGGACTTGTATAAGGAACCCTAAAAAGGTAGGTTCTTCAGGGTTAAGGTAGGGTTTAGGGGCATGGCAGGACAAGGACCAGGACGAGGACTAGGACCTGGATCTGGACACTACGGCAAGAAAGGACAGGACAGGACGACGCACAGGACAGGACGAGTATATGTATATGCATGTATATATACCTCTCTCTATATATATACACATGCATACATACGTACACATTGCATTGCATTGCATTACGTTGCGTTGCATTACCAGGTATTGCATTACATTAATTCGATGCTGCATCGTTAGATTCATACAATAGCACACTGTTGCACGCACACATACATTCATCGATACTATACATGCAGGCAAATAGACAGCGCCTTTTTGGTCACTCACGCTCGACGAGGTCAGGCGAGGTTTCTAAGCAACAAAATAGCATAGACGGTGCCTGACATTATATCACATACGTACCGTACCTACATTACATGCATTATGCAAATAAACCGACATCATGCATACACACGTTGCAGGCAATATGTGTGCTGCATACATACGTACATACCCATACATACATACGTAATTACAGTATAAGCTTTACGCTCTCACAACTCGGACACCAGGCAAGGTCGCTGCGCGCGTGGGTCACGGTTTCAGGTTTGGGGCCCCCTCTCTCTCCCTCTGCCATCGCCTTCCGCTGAGATGCATCCTCCACCTCAGACACGATTCTGCAAGCCCCGAACTGCGGTCTGCATCATCAACCAACCTCCCGCCCTGATACCGGCATTATCTGCGCCGAAACACTGAAAACTTCGCACGACATCCCACAACATTACGAATCTCCGCAGCATTTCCGCTTCGCCTGTGCGTCGCAAGCATGAACTAAAACCAAAATAATATGTAACTTCATAAACGGAACAAGTGATTTTGTCAACATGCCCATCGGCTCGCGATGCAGCCACCCAAACAATCGATCAAGCTGTAGTTCCATCTTGGGGGACCTGTTACGGTATCTCATGTCACTTACGTCGTGATTGTGTCGGCTGGGGCTTCAGAACTGACGAGAGTTTCTTCCTCCCGCATCGCCAGGGCATGCAGGGTGGAGGGCTCAGAGTTCAGGTCACTGGAGCCAGCCAAGTTGCTGGTGAACTTGAACCCTTTCTGAACTTCATGGCCACGTCCGGGTATAGTGATTGCCCTGCGGTTGATGCCTGCAAGGAAACCAGCCGATGGGATCTCGAGGTTCGGCAACTCCTATACCCTTTAAACCCTGAATCCCGTTAACCCCTAAGCCCTAATCTCTGAATGATCTTTCTCTGTCCGGCATGCCGAAGTGTCATGAGCCCTTCCGGCCATTGCACCTGGCTGGAATTATTTCCTCATTTCTGTCTGTCTCTCTATGTATGTGCGCGCGTGGATTCAGAATTAAACTATATGTACGAACATGTATGTTTCGGGGTCGTTGCAACGTGTAGACACGTCCGAGTCCTAGACCCTGAAGCAAAAAACCCTATAGTATAACACTCAACAAATTTCTAGGCACTAAGCCCTAAATGAACCCCTGTAGCCCTAAATACACCCCTAAACCCTATCATAAGCTGCCGGGCTGCAGTTCGTCACGGAGATCGTCGAATGGTTCGTCACTGTTAACACTCCATACGTACCGAAGCAGGCCTCGTCGATTCTGTTGGAGAAGGCAACTACTAGAACTATAGACTATAAGTATAGGTTTATTACAAGGGCTGCAAGGGTCCATAAATATGAGGGCTACTATGTTACTATAAGGGCTCTGTTGCCTTCAGGACTTAAGGTTAGTTTGGGTTTTGAGCTGCGGCTCTAAGGGTAGGGTATGAGCCTCTAGGTATACAATATTATAGTAGGTTATACTATGCTGCATTTTGAGCTCCGCATGGCTCGTCTCGCGGACTATACTGCATTATATCATCGTTTTTCTCGTGCCATTGTGGAAGGCACTCTCAACCCTCGAGCCTGGCAACCACTACAGTATAGAGATCCCAGAAGACCCAAGGGTATTGCAGGCAGAGCGCATCAGGGGCTTTACAGGGTGGAGCGAGGGCTGCTAGCGTGACTAGCGCAAGCAACGCGATCTCACGATGGCACCTGCTCCCACCTCTCCCCATTGCCGGTAATCCTCGGGGCAGTCCAGCAATTCGAAGCAGTGGACTATGGACAAGTCAAGTGTATGACACCGACGACACTCACATAGACTTCTGACTGCAGTTCGTGTTTCCTCGCCCTTCATCGGATCGATTCCGGCGTGAGGATCTGAAAGTGAGCACATCTGGTACAGAACAGTATCACAGCAAAAGGAGAAGCTACACAGCGAGCAGCATCGACACATCGAGGAAAATTTGCTAAAGTGCGACCTGGGGACGTCAAGTTGCCTGACAGTTTGACGTCGTTTTCGAAGGTAAGCGGTCCATTTAGCTCAATCCTGGCCACAATGGTGTCATCATCTGCGGGCCGTTCTACATGAGGCTCCCCTCGCAGTTCCTCTGCACTACCAAACGATCTTTCAAAGTGTCGTACTGACGTTCAGGGATGGCATGGCGGACGGTTGACTGTTGGTTTATCGTTTGCCTGGCTATTCTTGACAGTGTTCTATTTAGGCTTCCTGAACTAAACTACACTCGCGAGACCAACGAATCTTACAATACTTGTGGGAAAGAATTTTGATGGCTCCTGAATCCACCTTGGGTTTGCTCCTGAATGCGCCAGCACTCGGGGCCGAGCGCTTTGATCTTGCCTCTGAGTCCGCCAGTATAGAGTATGCGTCGAAAAACATTCTTCCCCCTTCTCCTCGATCCGCCGGTACCGCTCCCGTATCTGCCACTACTTGGGGGAGAGCAACTTCCGCATGTCTGGCCCACCCAGTGACTACGGCATTACTATCATGGTTATTAGTATTATTAATGATTCTTGCTGCTATTATTAGTCTTCTTAGTATCTATATGGTTATTATATTACTTACTTACTACTATTATTTTTGCTATCGTGTCTTCCAGCGGCCTCCCGACGACTCCTGGAGCTCTGGGTCTCCTTTCTGAGTACAAATTCCGCGGTCTTGGGAAGAAACTCCGAGTGCGATCCTGCTAGGAACCTAAGCCAAGATCCGAATTCCCTTTTAGCAGAAGGGACCTGCTGAAACCCGGAGCCCCAACCCGGGTCTCAGAATTTCAGGCTTTTGGCGCTCGATGCTGCAACTAGCGCAAGGCTGAACATGCAAAGTTACGGAAGGCAGCTACAAGTGTGCAAGGGCGCATCTCAAAACCCCGCCTTGGAAGTCTCCAAACGCGCCGAGTCCAACTTTCTCAATGTGTCATGATAAGCCATTTACCCGAATCCCTAAGCCGGTATGGGGAACGACTATAGCACCCGTCAGTTCGCCCACTATCCCATGCCTTGTGCCAGGCAATCCCAAGATGTGGCAATCGCCCGCGAAAGTCCGCCCGACCTGCTCAGATGTGCTACCCATTGCTCACTGAGTGGCTGCACAGGGAACTCAGCAAGGACCTCGATCCTTCTCAACCATAAAATGTCATGCACCATCCCGATTGCTCGATCCCGCTCTTCGCGCTACACGACCGCACTCGGTATCATGACCGTGCAGTCGTTGCTCAGGACACTCGCAATGCAGGGCGAGGAAACAACAGGACTCAAAGCATCGTGCTGAGCTTCAACCTCTGGCACCACGTAGTGTCCGCTAAGCTGACGCTGCCCTTGATCACACCTGCACGGGCTGGCTCCCTCTTTGATGAAGGCCATGCGCCCACTCTTCTTAGAGGGTCTTTCGCTGACAGATGGAATCGTGGCGGCGACGCATACCATTGTTTCTGCACGTATCCAGATGCATTACAGTGACAGGACACGAATCAAAGTAAGAACTCCGAAGAGAGCAAGCCCAATCCACCCTAATTCCACAACCCCAAGCCTTTTCAAAGATAGCTCAAAACTCTGGACACATCCCGAGCCGCCTTGCGTCAAGAACGGCAGGCTGTACCTAGCAAAATTCAAGCATGGCTTCTGTGGCGGCTTCTCAGCGGCCCCGGTTGCTAGTGATTGGAGTACTTTGCGACTGCTGATGAGGGAGAGGGTAGAGTGCAATGCCCGGCACGTCTATGACAATAACACCACAAGTCGTTGATTTGCTGCTCCAACTTCAACATGATAGACCCCGTAAACCAGAGGCGACGCGTAGTCCTCGGCACATCTGCATCTGAGAAGCCATGCCCAAGCGCTCCATGTGTGAGGCACGTGGGAAGAGGGCCAGTATGACGGACAGGCAGCGCGCCCATGCCGGCCAACTGATCATGAACATCTAGACATCGACACATGGAAAGCTCGCGGCCAACCCTTTGGAAAACAAAACAGCAGCAGCCAGCTAAAACAAGTTGTGCTTACACTGTGCAATAGCACGGGACTGGATTTGCGGTCGTACAGAATCACGGAATTTCGTTTACAGTAGTACAGAATTATTTGCACACCAGAATACCAAGGAATAATGCTGGTAGCAATTATTTAGGCTTCTTTCTTAGCTCCTTTCGGGTTGGCCTCGAGGTTTAGGGTTCTACCGACAAACCTGGAAGCTGCGCAAGATGCGCTTAGAGCCGAAGCCTCTTTGGTGTTGGACCCACAATTCGCTCACACAGGAAGAATCCAAACGGGGAGGGGGGAGTGGCTTCAGATGTTGTACCGCCGAGAAAGATTCCATCGCGCGTGTTTGAACGAATTGAAACGTGGCATCACTGCATCGTCAGCCCATCAGGTGAACAGAAATGGTGGCAAAAAGTAGGCTCACCAAGCCCGAAACCCAAGACCGAAGAGAAATAGTGTCCCTGTTCTAGAAGAACTAGCAGCAGCCGCAGCGGCAACAGTAGCAGCCTTCGCGCTCGCCGTCATCGTCGTCGTAGAGTATCAGCAGCACAGCTGGAGTGCTAGTAGTAGTAGTAGTAGTAGTAGTAGTAGTCGTGGTAGTGGTAGTGGTAGCAGTACTGGTATAGCAGTAGCGGGTAGCGGTAGCGGGAAGCGGGTAGCGGTAGCGGTGGGGGTGGTGGTCGTGTTGTTGTTGTTGTTGTTGATGGTGGTAGTGGTTGTCTGTCGCTGTTGATGCGTTGCTGTTGTGGTGGTGTGCATGTGAATGCGGCTATCCGCCCCGACCTCTGGCAGCTTCTTCCTGCCCATGTACGCCTTAGCCAGGGGGACAAACCCGCTCAAGAACTTCTGCTTAATGTTGCGCCACGAGGGTTTTACAGAGACTTCACCCGCGAATGCGCACTTCCGGCGTTGGTGGCTGCTGTGCACTAAACCCTAAACCCCTAAACCCTAAACCCTGGCCTAAGGCGCAGCCCTATGCACCCGGCAGACACGGCTGCATGACGGGCTCCTGCTTCGGCGACCTCGGAGCGATCTACAAAGGCAGCATCGTGCCGAGCCCACACTCAAAAAGCATCTTTAAGTTGGAAGGTACTATAGGGGCCTAAAAAATTACCAATACGATTTTGGGGGTTCCTTATTATAATTATAGTATACTGGGCCCCGAAACCCTATTCTAAGTTGGAAGGTGTGCATGGCGCGACCCACAGGAACGGTTGGCACATTGTCCGAAGGTTACTTGGCTCGAAGACCAGCCACATACACACAGTAATTGCCAGCAAGATGTGAGAAGACGACCGGGCAGGCTGGCTCAGGAATCAACCCTGCAGCGGCCCTTAGCCTATTCTAGGACTGACCTTGCTGATTAGAATCAGGTTTTGGATGTTCTACAGAACTATAATTATATAGAGACTACTATTCCAAACCATTCAGATCCATATGTATATATATATATATATATGCATGTATCATATAAATGCATAAGAATACATATATATATATATATATATATCGGTATAGACATATAAATAAATAAGCATATATATATATACACTTATTATATGCATATATTACACGTAAGATCGTGCTCGGATCTGGCCTGGTCTCCGATCTCACGGAAGATGCTGATGGCCTCCTTGGAGGCACTCAGAGCCTGCCACAGACACTTAGACGTTCACGGGGCGACGTAGGTCTGGATATGCATGCCTTAATTGGGTGTGCGTGTATGTGCGTGTGTGTGTGTGTTTATAGTTATAGTTAGCAAAGAGTGACGTCACTTATAACTTATAACTATGCATACTACGTGCCCTGATGCAGTCTCGGATCCTCGGCAAGATTTGCGACCCGCCTATATACGGCTTAGGGTTCAGGGTTGGGCCCTACACCCTCAACTCTATACCCGCGGCGGATGTGGACGACCCCAGAGTCTTCATATATAGGAAGGTCGTTAATTGTGTCGAGCTGAAACCAGGTACGTACCTCAACGCTGACAGAAGGCTAATGGAACCTTTCTGGAACGAAAATCCTTGTGGAACAGTAAAGATGGAGCCCTTGAAGCCAAAGCTGCAGGTATACAAGTAGCTGCCGCTTGCCTCCACATGCTCCTCGCGCGCCTGCTGCACCTCACAGGGTTGGGTATAGGAGGCAAATCAAGAAGGTCTCAGGCCTCAGGCAAAACTGGGTTCAGGCTGCTTTGCGGTTCACTCCTGACAATTCAAGGGGACCTTCGGGCGGCCTGGCTCTAACACTTCACCATTTTTGACAGCTTCGTTCGTCTCCGGGAGCTATAGGCCTTCTGATTCTGGTATTCCTGGGAGCCTCGATGACCTTTCAACGGAGTCCGAAACGAGTCAGACTCCCCAAAGCCTCAAAAACCTCGAAACCCCAAAACCCGAAACCGTGCACATGCCCTGGGGTTGCTCCTTGCCTGGCATCTTCGAGCCAGGCTTCTGGATCCCTTGTTGCATCTGGACTCGTGCAACCAACCCAAAACTCTTTTTTGCATCAGGACTTGTGCAATCGACTGAATGTTTGAACCCTTTTTTGAGCAGGGACTGCAATGTTTGAACCCTAAAACCATGAACCCTATAAACCAAAGGCCCTAAAACCAAATAAGCCCGAAGCCCCACTTGCCGGCCTGGGCCAGAGACTCGAGAGCGTGGCCCTCGAGCTTTCGCTTCTTGGCCCTTCGTGCGACCTTGACGGCCTCGCAGTCGCAGGCTTTTTCCCCTCCTACTTAGTCGCAGGTTTGGCTGTTAGGGTTTAGTTCAGGTTTAGGGCCTAGGGTCGCCAAAGGTTCGGTTCGCAAGCAGGTTGTCTCCTTGGTTCTATATCAACCAAGATACAAGCCAGCTTTCAAAGATATCCGTCCGACTCAGCAGTAACACACAGGTTTGAGGGTTTGTTTTCCTTTTACGGTTTTTGAGTTTCGGCTCGCGCACTCACAGTAGGCAGGCACGGCTTCACGCCCAAAAACGCACTAGCTACCATGACATCTTGGGATTTCGGCGCTCACACCTCAGACTGATCACAAGGCAACTGCAACCTACAAACGAGAATTGCGAGTTCAAGCAGGGATGCTGCAACCTCGTAGGGAATTCCTGCCGCTACGGCGAACATAATCCGGCCACGTAAGCAGGGTCAGGGAAATACAACTAACAGCCCTATATACAAAGAGTCACGATACAAAGTTGAGGGCATTTTTCGTTTAGGGTTTGTTGCCACCTGCCTAGTTGACTGTAGTCTAGTCATGGACCAAAGCCAGCCTCTTGTGCCAATGGAAGCCCACCATCTGGTGCCTGGCACTGGCAGGATAGCACAGCTACCATCAGACTCAAGCCTCGAGCTCAGCATCAGCAGTGGTGGGACCTGGGTCCCGAGAGATCCTTGCTTAGAATCTCAAGTCTTCTTCCCTGCCTCCAGGTCAAGGTAGGTCTGGATTTGCACTTCTAACCTCATGTAGAAGTATCCTTTGGTGTTTGTTGTGATGTGCAGGCCATAATACCGCACAGCAACCCTTCGCTTTGACGGCGACATTGGCTGTACAAAGCCCGAGGACGCTTTAAAACTAACTGTCTCCACTTCAGCGTATTCGTGCCAAACGACGTCTCGGCATTGCACCCCACCGAATCGTATCTGCTGATGAGTGGACAGGAGTCTCGCTTAAATCGAAGGCCGCCCCGTTGGGATACACCCAAACCGCGGTAAACCCCCAAGTGCTGGGCATCTCAAGGAGATTCTCTTGGTCGCCCTCCTTGCGCCACCTGTCGGCCTGATCTAACGCTGAGAACGAAGAAAGCTCGCAGCTCGCGACACGCGGACAAGAACGGGGTGACGACGCGCAGGAACATGGTGAATGCATGACTGGCTGAACGAACGAACGAAAGAAAGAACGATTGCATGCATGTATGAATGCATGTAGGAATGACTGTATGAACGTAAGACCGTATCAACATATGAACCATTGAATGACTCAACGACTGGACGACTGACTGACTGACTGACTGACTGCCTGCCTGGCTGGCTGGCTGGCTGGCGGGCTTCACTGACTTACTGACTGCTTGCATGCATGTCTGAACGTATGAATGTACGAACGTATTATCATGTGAACGAACGGATAACTTTGTGATGGACGAATGAATCGACGAATGAATGACCGAATGCACGTATGAACACAAGAGCATGTGAACCAGTGAAGGAGAGAAACCATGAATTAATTAATGAATGCATCTTCGCATGTATGCATGTATGAACGCATGCGACAGTGAAGAATGAATGATTGAACGGCCGACTGATTGACTGACCGACTGAACGCATGTACGTGTGTATCTATGTATGTATGTAGGTATGTACAGTTACATAGAAGTATAGTGAGTGTACATGCATGTGTACATCTATTTGTATGTGGTCATATACGTGTACACGTATATTCATGGGATGTACATGTATGCTTGTACCTATTTACGTAAGCTCATGTGTACATGTAGATGCGTCCGCATATGTATATGTGCGTGTAAATGTATATAACGAATATGAAATTATATATGTGTGTATGTGTGTACGCATGCATGGATGTATGTGTAAATGTATATACACAATGTGAGCAAGTGTATATGTGTACATCTCTCTCGCTCTCTCTGCCGTTGCACCCAGAAGCACATAATATAAAACATATCTGCATATGTAATAACATGTGTGTATGCACATGTATATGAACGTATGATGCCTGCAGGCCTGTATGTATATTGTATTGTATTGCGTTGCTTTCTATGTAGGAATGCACGGCATGCATGAATGTCTGAGTGAATCGATGAACGATCGAACGAACCCAGGGGACTGGTACAAAGTGATCAACGACAAGGGAACAAACCATGGAGGTGACGATGCAACTGCAGGCGCCGCGCTGTCGATGATGATTCAATGATGTTGGTCTTTTCGGATTTCGACAGCTGTGAAGTTGTGCGTCGCAGGAACCGCTACAGTGACCCATCACTACGGAAAGCAAAGAAGGACACCTTTGCTGGCTTTTGGCCTCCCCAAGCCCAGGCAAAATGAGGGCTGACACTGGGGTCTCGTTGACGAAGCTGAGCCCAAACAGCTCGTAGGCTTCGACTCCGAAGTCGATAAAGTTCCATCGAGGCTCGGGTGGGTTTTGAAGGAATACAAGAGAATGTATTATGTACAGTATATAGTAGTTCACAAATCATGAAATACTACATATTTTTTAAGATATAATATATCTTAAAAAACAAGCGTTTCAGAGTGTAAAGAATAAACGGTGATCAAGAAACTGTACATGATGAACCATGCTCTCCCGGATAGGAAACTCCGACTTGCTGGCGAAAAGCATCCATGATCCGCAGCACTGCCAGACTCTCGTCCAGCGGGTATTCCTGACATTCCAGCTGTCCTGCCTTGAGACAAGCCTCCACTGCTTCAACTTCATACACCATTCCTTCCGAACATGGGTAGTTGACAGTCAGCCCGTTTGTTAGCGAGGGCAAGGGAACTGTGAAAGTCTCAGGCTCAACTTTACCCCGAGCTCCGCCCGACCTCGAGACGGTAACAGACGTTGGCGTGTGAGCCGGGCCCTCTATCGTGAGGTACCCGCCGTCAAACATGATGCAAGCCCTTTCTGGTGTCACGGCCCGAAGAGTATACATCAAGCTGGCAGTGCCGGAGTCCTTCCAGCAGATTGATAAGGAACCCTCAGAATCCACTCCCTGCTCCGTCAAGACGGCGGTGCCCTTCACATCAGCCGTGGCCAGCCCAAAGATCATCGTGGCGAGCTGCACGAGGTAGATTCCGATGTCTAGCATGCCACCCCCCGCCTGGTTTGGGTCCCACAGCCGATGCTTGACATCTGACGGGCCCACAAATCCGAAGTCTGCCTGTAAGCATTTTGGCTTACCCAGGCCACCGCCTGCCACGATCTCTCGTACTTTTCGTGTCAGGGGGAAGAACCGGGTCCACATGGCCTCCATGAGAAACAAGCCTTTGGCTCGGGCAGTGTCAATGATCTCCCTTGCCTCCGCCTCGTTGAGAGCAAGGGGCTTCTCACACACCACGTGCTTCCCAGCAGCCAGTGCCATGAGCGCGTGAGGTCGGTGCATCGTATGGATAGTACCGATATACACCACATCCACAGTGGGATCGGCCACAAGCGCTTCGTAGGATCCGTGCGCTTGCCGTGCCTTGACTTTTGCCGCCAGCACCTCAGCCTTCGTTACCGAGCTAGCACCAACCGCCGAAATGCATCCACCGGCCATGACGATGCCTGGCACACCCGCACAACAATCAATGAGCTAGCGGATCTGTGCAAGTATCACTAGCCGCTAGCCAGCGAAAGCGACACGAAATTGCAAGAAGCCAAACCAGCACCCGCACGAGTGTGGGCACGGACATAGAGAAAAGCACAGGGCCCCAGAGAGAGATGGGGACACAGGCACAAAATAACAGACAAAAGTGCGACCCCCGTGCGTGTGCACTGCGCAGACCAATCGAATCTGGAGCCCCAAAGACTGGAGTTTGCCCACCGGCACTCTCATCGACCAGCACCCGGAACAGTGACTCGGGCAAATAGCCGGTTCAGCGGTTCAGCCGAAGCCTTTGAGAACCCACAAATTACCTTAAGCCTTGAGCATGTCCCTATGAGCCCTGCAGCCGAGCCTACGGCGAAGTCATTGCAGATTCCACCAGCTCCGAGAATTCCCCAACGCGGGCGAGATGCCGAAGCCATGGTCACTGATGAAGCAAAAGATGATAATAAGTTGCTTGGGCCCCGTGGGTGCGCTGTGCTCGCTTCCAAGTCTATCTTCTCTGAGCAGGAGATAAGCCGAAAGCGCCGGTTGAAATCCCACCCTTGGGGAAACGGAGCCCACATTGCATATACTCCAACTGTGAAAGTTTCAGGTAACCACGCACTCGCAAGCAGGATCCTGCCCATTAGTAGAAGTAGAAGCAGACTTAGACTCCCTCCGAGAGTCTGGGGCAGCCGCTGCTTCAGCAGCCAGTGCCATGGCTTCATCACTCCTGGGGTCTTCATTCTGGTTCAAGATGTAAACCGGGTTTAGGGTTTAGGGTTTTTCCGGCTACCGCATCGGAAGGCTTCAGGGAGTTTCTTAGTTGTTTTTGCTCTTGGCCGGTTGAAGAGAACTCTCAGCCGTCTCGATACCTTCAACCCATAAACAGTATACCCTCTCACGTCCTACGAACGGTGCCAGGAGAAGGCCCTCCGCTCAGCTCAGTTGATCTAAAATCATTGCAGTCGGATTGATTCAGCCATGCGCGGCACACTATAACAGTCGGCCATAACCGCCCACGACAGTGTCATCACCTTTTTAAGGGCATCTGAGCACCTGGCTCTTTTAAGATGATATGCCCTCGGACTGCATACTTGGTGGCCTTGGGCAGCCAAGCGAGGTGACAACTCAGAAGCGTTCATGCTCCCCCTCTGCATTCACACAGCACACTCTCGATCTCCGGGCAGCACGCCCAACTGGAGCAGCCAAGAGATTGGTTTCTATGTGACCAAACGTATCAGTCCGAGCTCCGAGCTGCCACCATTCGTCCTTAATGACTCAACTCCCACGATGCACAGGGGTGCTGCACCACTTCGCGGATTCGGTGGGTCGCGAGAAGGCTATCTGCACGGAGTGCTCTGAAACCCATGAGGAACTTAGTCTGCGCCCCATCCTCTCACCACTTAGCCGGTGTCGGTGTGTTTCCATGTACCTCTTTGTCACGTAGCAGTGCTGAGAATGTTATCGACAGTCCGATATAGTTGACAGCCCGCGATGCGGAGATCGTTTCCAGACTCTGCGCGTAGATAGTTGGATTCGTCGGACTCTGCTGCGCAAGAGGCCCGTGAAGTGAAGTGAAGTACCTTTTTGTGTTCCAGATTGCAGATGGGCGGCGTCTGTCGTTCAGCTCCTCCAAGATCGCAAATGCCTGCTGCGCATGCATGCACTCAGGTGTAAACAGAGAAATTGCAGAGGAGATGGCTGCGCGTTAATCAACTGGAAGAGGCGCATACCATGTGCATAAGGCTAGGCTATGCTCCGTGAAATCTAATTCGGTGCCGTTCAGGCTCACGACTTCATCAAGAGAGCTGGTGCGACTGGAAATCACTAGCATCCTCGCGGCACGGTTGTGTGAGCCAGCATGTACATCAAGAAACCTTTTTTTCCACACCCTGCAAAAAACTGTGCATTTGCTTTTGCTTCGGCCTTGTTGCCGGACTCAATGGCTTGAGTTGCCATCTCCTGGAAGGTTGGAATGGGCAAACATGCATAACATCTCACAGAGTAGTAGTAGTGGTAGTAGTAGTAGTAGCAACAACTAACACAACCAAGAACCGTTCCCTGTGTGGAGGCTTCCTCTCGTCGGCGAAAGTGCTTCAAACCAAGCCTTGAGATTCCTCCTACACCCGCGAGGCTGGATTCTTTCGTGGTTAGCTCACCAGTGGCTGATTCGGAGCCACAGTGGTTGAAACTGCGTCGGGTGCTCTGTAATGACATATGAGAGCCAGTTGCTGATTGCCACACTTATGTCGAATATCTTGTGGCAGAAATGCCGTGATGCACCTTGCACGGATGTCGCAAGGATACTTCGGCATGAAGGATTCCACGAAACAGGCATCAAACAGTTGAACGCAAAGAGTCCTCTTCGGCGTGCCATCTTGCTACGGAAAGGTGCTCGATGGCCTCCGAAGATCAGGGAGTTCAATTTTGAGTTCACATGACAACCCACGGCCGCGCTTCGCGCTGCAAGAGAGGTGCTGGGTCCTCTGAGCTCGAATCAGCGTCTGCTGCAATCGGGGGCGGATAAGGGGCTCTACTGTCGAGCAGCCTCGTGCATCCAGCCTTGATCCCCCGCACTCAGACCCAATCGATCCCACGCATCATCTAGTGAATAGTGACCCTGGTCAGCCACGATCCCATACTCAAGCCTCCTGTCGTCGGAGGCCCAGCTCCGTCCAAATCGCTATCGCATCGTCCGCAGCCTTCCGGAGGTCTGCAACACACTCCACAGGCATAGGAAGCGCTGTCTTCAGGGCCACGCCTGCTTGCCACCTTCCATCTGCCGGTTGCCAAACCTTGCCTCTGCCAGAAGGTGAAGAGAGCGCGCCTCAAGACATGGTCACGGCAGACCTGTTTTAAAAGGCCTAGGCTCACCTATGGGAGCTGCTGCACAGCGACAGGACAAGTAGTACCAGCATTGCCAGTCTGATAGCAAGAAAGACAACATGATAGCCGCAATGATAAGTCACAGAAGTACTGGAAGCAGAAGCAGCGGCAGTAACAGCTACACCTGTACGATGATGCTCGGCATCTTCTTCTTCAACATCATCGTCAAAGAAAAAGTGCTGCAAACAAGAACCTTCGCAGGGCTGCCCCCCCGCGCACACACACACACAGACAGACTTGGAAACTCACTCAGTCGCTGCCTCGCTCGCTGCCTTCCTCCCTGCCCCGGAAACAACAACAAGGACAACAGGTGATCGTGATGATGATCATGATGATGATGATTATCGGACAGAAGTGCTCCGGCATTGTACGGCTCCCACTGTCAATTCATGCTCTCTCAAGTGAGACCCTTCTCGCAGAAGAGGGCTCGGTAGCCCAAGCATTGACTATTGCTTGCATGTTTCACCACCAGCAATCAGGCCTCGGATCGCGAATCCTCAGCATCTTCGAAGATTGCGAGAGCCTCAGGGAACAACAACAACAACAACGACAGCAACACACAACACACCACAACGAAACTTGCGTCTACTCTGAGTCACTGAGATAGGCACCAACCATAGACCCGTAACTCTACTACTACAACCCTAAACCCCCAACCAAAGCTTCAAATCCACCCTGCTGGAGCCCTAAGCCTCATAACTCTTAAGCCATGGAGCCTTGTTTGCGGCACCTATTGCCTCTTGGAAGGACTTGACCTGGCAGATTCGCGGGACTTAGTTGAGATCAAAAAGCACATATGTTTCCGACGTGGTGGTAGTAGTAGTCGTCGCCGTAGCCGCTGTAGAGTCGTAGTCGTAGTAATAGCAGTAGCAGTAGTAGTAGTAGCAGTAGTAGTAGTAGTATTTTAGTAGTAGTAGTAGTAGTGGTGGTGGTAGTAGTAGTAGTAGTAGCAGGAGTAGTAGTAGTAGTGGTAGTAGTAGTAGTAGCAGTGGTAGTAGTAGTAGTAGCAGGAGTAGTAGTGGTAGTGGTAGTAGTCGTAGTAGTAGTAGTAGTAGTAGTAGTACTAGTAGTAAGTAGTAGTAGTAGCTGTAGGAGCCGTAGCAGTAGCAGTAGTAGTAGCAGTAGTAGTAGTAGTAGCATTAGTTGTAGTCGCAGTAGTTTTTTGTCACCCACATGGCACGCCAATGACAGCTCCGCGGGGACTTATAAATGGAAACTAGTCACAACGGAGCCCAGACGTAACAACAATACCAAACCAAGTCAATACACAACCAACAGGATAGAAAGGAAGACGAAATCGTGCCAGGCTCCATCGATCGGCTCACACTTGCATCGGAGTTTACCGTCATCAGACAGGTCGGCTAATGTTCAGTCGACACCTGTTGGTTTTCCAAAAACCCGTTGCCCATGATGAGGTATCCTTGGGTACAACAACACGACTCAAAGAGACCCTTATGCAGGCTCACCACAGCTGACCAGCAACCCATCAATAAGGACTCATCATGGGCTCAGTGCTCAGTGCGTTTTGCAAAAGTTATTTATGAATTCGCGTGTCTGGACAACTAACTAAGGCAGGCATGCTTCAGGACTGGCTGCGTCACCTACTGTTATTTGCCCCCCTCTTGGATCGGTGCAGTAAGGCAGAGTAAGAAAGATACATGAACAGTACATTAACAAGCAACACACCTACCTAGGAAGCAGCGAGGGAATAGGGCGTTTTATGTACACAACTCTGCACTGTATGTGCCCGCTCAGCCGGCTTTCACTATGCGTTTGCAGGAGGACTTCGCGTTTCGCTGTCGTGCCCAGCTGCATTGTCAGCTTCAGCCAAACTTGTATGTGCTTGTGCCTCATGTGGCATCTGCAGACCAGGGCCACTATATCCATCCATCGTCGTTCTCGCTTGTGACTTCTAAAACGACTTGTAGGGGCCTTCTGTTGTCCATCCAGCTGCTCTCCAAGCTTATTCATGTCTGTATCTCATGCGGCATCTGCAGACCGGGGCAACTGTATCCAAACGTATCCAACTGTCATAGGTTTCGTTTTGGCATCCAGGCAATATGCAGTTCAGCAGTAGTAGTAGTAGTAGGAGGAGTAGGAGTAGGAGTAGGAGTAGGAGTAGGAGGAGTAGTAATAGTACAGTAGTAGTAGTAGTAGTAGTAGTAGTAGTAGTAGGGTGGTGCACGTGTTGGTGTTGATGGTTTTTGAGTTTAGTAGAAGCAGAAGGAGGAAGAGGAGGAGGAGGCGGAGAGCGGCTCAAGCCCAAAAGGTTTCAGAGTCTGAACCTGTGCAGAGTCAAGTTTCGTGGGACAACACCCATGGGCAGTTTCCGAGTTGCCAGGTGCACCACTAACTAGACTTGAGTTAGGGTTGCTCGGTCTGCAATTCCGGGTTTCGCCTTGCGGATTTTTAAGAACATGCCCGCCGCTCGTAGTTGTACAGCTCGCCAAGGACTAACAGCACGGCACCTGACGGCCGAGAAACTTTCTGTGCAGGCAATAGGGCCTATGACCGTATGGGGTTTGCACAGACTGAAGCAGGCAGTCAGGGCTTTAGGACCGGGCGCAGCAGACCCACTGCCCTGAAGAAGCTTTGAAGACAGCGGCACCCCAACATCCAAGCAACCCTGAAACCCAACAGGGCAACACACACAGAAACGCTAACGTAACGATTGTTACAGACTGCCCGAATGATCGGGCATCAGCAGAAGATGGAAGTAGCCCCGGGCCCCGGGTCCAACAGCAAAACATGCTGACATGCAGCGCATCCCTGCACTCTCTGCTATGTTTCAACACTCGACACTTCACGACAAAGACGAGCATTTCCCAGCCACAGGCAGCATAGCCAGGGATTTGCTAGATTAGGGACACGTGCTGTCCCGACTCTCATTGCTCTCCCTCCTGTTCATCCAGCGTCATGACACGGACAGGTACCGTAATCTAGTAACCCACACACCTAGCACTCCAGTCATGGAATTGGCCATTGGCTCCCATCAGCAGGCATGCTAAAGGTGGGGCAGCCCCCAGATACATGCCACTAGGCAAAGCTAGGCTGTGCCAGCGCTTTCCGAAAGTTTTCGCACAATCTACACCCCCTTATGAACTTCCTTGCGCTTGTCATACTCAAACCTGTCGAAAGCTCCGGTGGCCGCAACCCTATGAAAATCCAAAGTCTACCAAAGCTAGGGCTATCCCTGGCCCCCCACAAGCCTTCCATGGGCTTGTCACCCAACTCCCGGTAAATCTTCAGAGCCTGGGCGAAGCTGGCGAAGGAGCATGACTGTGAGATTAGTAACAGGGCCCAGGAAGTTCAAGAATAGCAACGAATCGTCAAGGAACTTCACCCTCAACTGAACCCCCTGCCAGATGGCGGCTCCAGACATCAGAAAACACTGCGCACCACTATGAACGTGACCGCAACAAGTAGGATCCTTATGATTAGGACCACTATTTAGCCGGCACCAAGTTTTACCAACCCCCGTGCTGGCCTCTTTGGCCTGTCGAATGCCCTGATCGCGATCCTTGACGCCTTGCACATAATGCTTAGTGGTTTCGGGTTGGGGCTTCAGGGTTTAGGGTTCTGGGGTTTCCAAAGCGTTCATAGGGTTTCGGCGCTCACACTCGGACAATCCATGGGTTTAGGATGCAAACTCCGGCTGGAAGACATGGACAGCATGGGGACATGCTGGAAAGTCGCCTGCAAGCATGACAATTCCACTATGTGGACTGACTATCTGAACAATAAAGAGCTCTACGGAATAAAATGGTAATTTTCGGGCCCCTATATCCTTACAAAACCCTTGAAGTAAGGAACTTTCAAGAATAGTGGTAGCAAATTTCAGGCCCCTCTATAAGCATGCTCCAGTGCCTCGTTTGCCGCTGGTGTTTACCCTCGCCATCGCCAAGAGCATGGAAGCCTGTGCAAAGGTATGGCGTGGCTAGGGTATGGGTAGAGGGCTGTAACGGTCAAGCATCCGCATAGAAGACTGTCCACTTCGGGGCCCGGGAACCTCAAGATTTACGGAAAGAGGTGTTCGGACTCTTCCTTCAAGCCTTTAAAGCTGAACTTAGGGAAGCTGCGTGGCCTGGCCCCTCTTCTGGCCCTGCTCCCGGAACCAGACCAACTCCTCTGAGGCCAGCCGCAGGGCCTTGGGTCTTGCGGAGCTCGAAACGCCGACTATCAGCGCCAACATGTAGCGACAGGTATGCAGGAGGTGGTGCCGAAGGCTTCGGCTTCTCAGGAGGCTGAATCGACAGTCAGGGTGCTGGGAGGAGTAGTGGGGTAATTGAGTGAGCATCTGGAGACAGTCCTCTTGTGCCAGTCTCCGATGTTGGGCAATCCTGCTCCTGTGACCGATCCTTTGTCTAGAAATACTCCTGGAAATGAAACCTGGCCTGCAAAGAACTCAGCAACTTCTCCCAGCCCGACATCTTCTAGCGAGATTTCAACGCATCACTGAGGTCCATTCTTCGTCTGGTTTCTCCTGGCATTGATGCGCAGTGGCTGTGCGCTAAACTGTCTCACTGCGTGGCAATTTCCGACCAACTTCTAAGCGTTCCGCCAAGAGAAACTCACAACATTACATGACACAGCTTGAAGGCATTGTCATCAAGCATAATCTACACACCCATCATTGCAAGAATTCACCAATCGCGCGGCTCCGGCCTCCTTCTTGGCGGCGGCAAGCCGCATGGCATCCACCACGACTCGAAGGGAGTCTGACACCTTGGTCGACAGACTGCAGGCGGTACTGCACATATGTCCCGTCGATAAGCGCAGTTGCCAATGTCATGTTCCAGACGACATGAGTAGGAGGCGTCTGCCGCTTGCACAAGTATGCATACCATGCCGTGCTTCAGCATGACATCCACAAATGCCGAGCTCGGCTGAGGCATCGAGCCCCTTCAATGTCGCCGAGATCTTTGAACATCTCAAGTGCCTGGCCGGGCCGCCTCCTGCCTCCTCCATGCTACTCCAAACTTAGGGTGCATGCCTTGGTCCAGGTCAAGATACATTCCATTTTTTTGCACATGCCCGTGATACTTGCAATCCTGTTGCATGCTCGTGTGCGAGTGGTATGTCATCTTCCCGCCTGCGTGCCAGCCTGTAGAGCAGCATCAAAGTCCTTGCAGAAGATATGCACAATGCACAGTAGTCCATGTCGCCTTTAAGGATGCATGCTCGCATAGGTTCATGATTCACCAGGCATTTTCGCGAACATGGTCAGTGGCAGACTCCGCTCAATGCAAGGGCGCATGCTGCTACCGCATCGGTTCCAGCAGCTTCTTGTTCTAGCACAGTCTGGATGGCTTGCGCTGTCTCAAGCATGAAGTCCTCATTGTCATTAATGTGGCCCTCTGCAACGGCAAAGATCATGGCAGCCTGCGTAAGGCACTTACAAAATCCCCTCAGGCTATGGGGGGCCTGCCCCCCAAACATGCAGTCCAGACCTTTTTGGGGGGTCTGGATTGCGATTTCACAGGGTGTGGGTCAGGATGCCCGCCGGGTAATTCAGACCTTNAGTTCGGAAAAGAACGGACCTGCAGGTTTTCACGGGAGGGGCATCCATGGGAGCAATACGCCTAAGCCATGGATCTTTGGATCCATGGTGATTTACGGTGACAGGATTCCGCTATGTTTATTTCAGAGGTTAAGAGGCGAGAATTAGCGGGGTCTGGATTGCCAGTTGGAAGGTCTGGATTGCCACCTCCCGGCAATTCAGACCCCAAGCCGTTTTGCGCTCGGGCGCGGGGTCTGAAGTCCCCTAGTCAG
Source organism: Symbiodinium sp. clade A Y106 (assembly GCA_003297005.1). Classification (NCBI taxonomy): domain Eukaryota; class Dinophyceae; order Suessiales; family Symbiodiniaceae; genus Symbiodinium; species Symbiodinium sp. clade A. Next base: position 92,075 of record BGNK01001051.1, read on the forward strand.
CTGAGGGGATCTTACAAACACCCGTGACCGCGGTCATCCCTACAGTATGCATACAAACTTCACGCAATCTGCAGCGCCTCACCTTAGTCACATCAATGCCCTTAAAAACCAAGCCGACCCTCTGCTGCCACCTCTCTTTTCTTTGCCGATTGCTGCGCATCATCTGCGACGGCCTGCAGACATCACGCAGAATGGGAGTCTAGAGTCTACATCAATCCCTCAACGTGCTTCTCCTTTACATGTGCTTCCTACCGACCTTGCAAAACGCATGAATTGAACCCAGAACCCCAACCTGCTGAACCCCACACCCCTATTTAAATCCACAACCCTGTGGCGTGCCGTGTATCTCGCCGACAGCGCGTCGGAGGTGGCCGCTCCCCAAGTTCTTCTTTGCTGGGCCTTCAGAACTTCATCTTCATGTGTGTGTGTACCTTGAACCCAAACCTTAGAATTCAGGAAAGCCTGAAAGGTGCTCATCTCATATCATGAATCTCAAGTCCGACGATATGCTGATCATGGATGCTGTTCTGGTTTTGACTCCGGCTCCGAGCATCCATAGCGGCTCTAAACAGTAGCAAGAAGTGTTGTGAGGATCTTCACTATGAACTTCGTGAACCGCCTGTGGCTGCAGCCGCGGAAGTGGCAGACGGGGCAGTTGCACAAGCGTTACTAGCTTTGCTAGTAGTAGTGACTTAGTAGTGGCAGAAGCAGTCGTCGTCGTGGCAGTCTGGCCGTCATAGTAGTCTGGGTAGTCCTGTAGTGGGGTCGTCGTCGTAGTTTTAGTAGTAGTGGTTGTTGTGGTAGTAATAGTAGGAGGAGGAGGAATAATAGTCGTAGCCTTCGTGGTGGTTTTGGTCGTGGTAGTTATCGTCGTCGTAGCAGTAGTAGCAGGAAGTTGTTGATCGAATCATTTTCACACCTGGGTCTACGCATGCCAGGAACCTAAGCACACCCTGGACCCAAGTCCTGAAACCCAAAACCGCAAGACCACGATTGGCATCATGTGGCGACCTCCTCGAGCCGGGGGTTGGGCGCCGGCTGCACCTGCATGGGCATGGGCAGCGCCTCAGTAAGAGTCAGACAGAAACGCACACACACACACACACACACGCACACATATACATGTGTACATATACACGCACACACACACACACATAAATATATATATATATATACAACTATGCATATTATCTCTCTCTATATATATATTATATTAGTATAAATATGTGTATATATATATATATATAATACATACAGACATACAGTACATATATTCATTCATCCTTTTTTGTGTCATTCATTCATGCATGCCTTCATCCCTCCATCCGTCCATACGCACGGCACACATACGCACACACACACACACACACACCCGCACACACACACACACCCGCACACACACACACACAGATATATATATATATATGTATACACACACCATATATGTAGACGTCTACGTCGTGTAACCAACAATTTAACATGCAATGTTATGTGTGTGTGTGTGCTCATACACATGCACGTAACTGCTGTGTATTGGATTCAAGCGCACCCGAGCACAAGACAAGTTCTCCCGTAGTGAGTCTTTGTGTGTGTCCGCACGCTGCGGGTGCATCGTGCAGATACATGCGCGGCTGCATAGGCTGCTACTTGCAACATCCACGGTCGTCAGCATGTGCTTGATCGGCTCATGATCGGACCATGCTCGATGGCGATGGGAAACTTGCACTTGCAGTTGACGACGACAAAGATTCGCCCATCGGAGGCGTGGCCCGAGTGCGGCACCATCGTGTCCGACGGATGGCGCCAGCCCCAGCGCAAAACCGTGAATCCCCCGTCCCCCTGCGAGCCGAAAGGGCGACCCGAAGATTCCATCAGCTCAAGTTTCTGCAAGGCTCGATGCCTGAAAAGAAAATGGTCCTTCCAAGGCGAAGGCCAGATTAACTTGATCAATGTGTGTCAGTACACTCAATCATCTCCGGTTGATGTACATGTGGCACCGTCCACAGGGTAAGCGAGTGACGTCAACTGCAACCGCTACGCCACTGTGAACGCAATTCGGGTAAGTGCTGTAAGGATCCACAGCTGATCTATCATGCACCAGGCATTGAGCGCGGGAGATTTTGCAGGGTCAGAGGTCTCCCAGCTCAGGCTCCGCTGAAAAGGCGCCCAGTGCTCCTTGACAAGCGATCGCGGGGGACGTGTGCGGGGAGAAAGCCTTTTTACTTAATATTAATTATAGGAGCCTTAGTAGTTAGCATAGGGTTTTGGAGCCCATCTTTTGTAATGAGGAACCCCCAAAAAAGTATAGGTAGTTATTAAAGCCCCTATAGTATACGTGAAGTATCGTGAAGTTACAAAATCAGAACAGACTCCGCCGTCATCGGTGCACCTCACATTCGCCTGATCCAGGAGACAACATGTCGGCGTCGGAACACTCACATACAGAGCAGCTAATGTGGTCTCCTGATTAATTAGTAACCCCCCCCAAACAGCCAAAACCCGCAATAGTTCTGTGCTTTGCCGGGGGGGCCGCCTGACGGATCATCTTTAGTTGTTTGGGGGGGGCCGGGGTCGAAGTTGTTTGGGGGCCGGGGCTCTCAGTAGTAGTACAGTTAGTAGTACAGTAGTACAGTAGTAGTACAGTAGTACAGTAGTACAGTAGTAGTACAGTAGTAGTAGTAAGTAGTAGTACAGTAGTGCAGTAGTACAGTAGTAGTAGTACAATAGTACAGTAGTAATCAATTAGTAGTACAGTAGTACAGTAGTAGTGCTTTTCAGCAGCCCTCTTTGCTCCGGGACGGGTTTTAGGACTATTGAGGGGGGGTTTATTATTACGTGCAGGCCGAGTTTAGCTCTATTGAGGGGACCTTATTATTATTGAGTTCCGGCCGAGTTTAGCTCTATTGAGGGACCTTTACTAATCACGAGCTCACATTACACAAAGTCCGAAACGGAAATTCCGAAACTTACGGTGCCCTCAACCCTATCAACCCATAGCTGCGGCCCCAAGGCGGTGCGCCCCTGCTGCCAGCAAGAGCAGCTTCACTTCCTCTGTCATCTGCGTGCAGTCCTGCCGTACTGTCGCATGTGAGAGATCAGGGATCCTAATAGGCCGGAGGTCGGTTGATAGCATACCGAAAGGCTGCTTCAGTTTAAAAGGGGATTATATATAGAGAGAGAGAGAGAGAGCAAGGTTTTGCTGGAGCTGAGATGAGGTCTCCAACATTAGGTTGCATGTCCAGTTTTACGATGCAGCAGAAAGCTATAATGTAGATGATGGGTGGAAGCACAGCCAACTACAGATGGCTAGCGAGTTGCACGGCTGGTTCTTGGTTCTTGTTGCAGGACCCGATTTAGCAAGGCTCTGAGGTGGAGGACTTCATTGGCGTTTGTCGATGCCGACCGGGCATGAAAAGATTTCTGGAGTAATCGCACCTACGTTACGGTACCGAAGGAAACACCATGCACACGCTGCGAGACATCGTTGGAGCTGACAGCCAACACCGAGAGGCTAGGTTCAACAAGGTCATAGAGTAGAGAAAGGCAGATTCGCTATATCACGTCTATGGCTGCCTAGAGCAACTTCGTGGTCTTCTCCTGCGGTGCTGTGACCGACCTCCGTTCTCCCCCCGAAACCCTGGACCCCCCGGCGAGCCTCCAATTTGGAGTCCGTGCAGCCTTTAAAGCCGGCCTCAGGAAGATCCGCTTCTGCAGACCACGGGCCAAAAAGAAAAAAACACGCAAAACCGCCTGGGGTTTTAGCGCGGGGTCGGGAGCTGGGGGCGGTTCATGATAGCGAAACTCTTCTGGCCTTCCAGTAATATAGGGGCCTTAATCACTAGAATAGGGCTTTGGAGTATAGTATACAATAATTATAATAAGGAACCCCGCAAAATAGTGTAGGTAATTAATTATTAAGGCCCCTATATTATACTATGGCATTCCGAACAGCATGGTAGAAACGAGAGCCTCCTGAAACGTCCATCATCGGCGATGCAACACTTCTTTAATACTCCGCCCTTTTCCGTGCCAAGACACGTCTGCAGAGGGACAAGCACTTCCTGAGATGGTACCGAGACACTGCTGATCAAGGTGTTTGCGGGATGTTTTTTGGCGACCCTGTTCAGCTCTGGCGGCCTTCGGGAAGCCGCTGCTTCTGAACATCCTTGCAGCCTAGCAGCCATCTGGGCAGCATTGGTTCCTGGGCGTTTTTATAAAACCTAGACTAAGGTGTCGGTACATGTTATACTGCACTTGTGTTCGGGACTGCCAGGGACTGTACTCTTTCACCGACATCTAAATCTGAATATTCGAAGGGAGATGGGGCAAATCGGATTGCAGCCAAGGAGCCCTGCACAGGAGCCCTCGCCTCCAGTGCTTTTGCGCAACCGCAAGGGTAATAGTATGACTATGGTGTGATCGTGATAGCAGGGCAGTAGTAGTACATATACATGTATAAACTGCCTGCATAGTTCTAGATGTATTGTCACAAACAATTTTCTCCATCCATCCCTGCGTGCATACATACATTCATCACACTGTTGTCAGGGTTTCGGCACTCACACTCGGACTGATGACTGTCCAGGCGAGGCAAATGTTCATAGGTTCGAGGGTGTAATCTGATGTGAAACCACAGCTTCAGCAATCTTTTACGGATTCCCTCTAGAGTTTGGGGCTTCAGGCTTCTGATTCAGAAAATAGCATGTACACACAGCGGTTTGAAACCCCTGCATAAACGAGAACACTACAGCTGCGCCCAGGAAAAAAACTCGACACCCAAGGCGACACAACGATGCAGAAAGGGAAAGGTTCAGGGCTTGCAGCCGTGCCGCCGGATCCAGCATCTAGTTTCAGGGCTGATTGCTAATGTCGACTGATTACAGGTGGAATCCCTGGACAGTCTGTGCCGGGCCCTTCGCTGGATTTGTGTTCAGACTGGACGATGGCCGGACACTTTTGCTGACGTTGTTAAGCGTCGGCAGAGTATTGGACCCGTTTTGATCAACCCAAAGCGCCCAAGTAATGGTTAAGCATATGGGTAGTTGTCAAAATTATGGTCCCTTTTTGGGTAGCCTAAATATTAGGTGCCGTGTTCTATTAAGGACCCAAAAAGGGACCATAATTTTGACAACCACCCATATACTTTTGGGGCCCAGATACCTACTGTAATGGTACTTGGACCCTTTGGGCAACAAGCTCAGCAACCTCCAGGACACGGCACCACGCTGCCAACAGAGCACGGGGCCTGGGAGGCGCGGATTGATGTGAAAAGCATCTTGGCGGATCTACTGAAAGTCCAACTTCGAATGCAGCAGGATCGAATAATTGGGCCAGCCCATCCTGTCACGAGGTCGGCGGCGGAAGCTCGCGTCCTTTTTTTTCCTCTGGTGGGTGTAACGTAAATCTGTCTTCATAAGCCCCAGGGCCTCAAGCATATCCCAAGAAATGCTGACCATATTCTCCATGACATAGGAGATGATGCTCTTCCCAGTGCTCTTCCCTTGTCAAGCTCGACTCAAACCTGCTTTACAGAACTGCAACTGCTTCTTTTTTCCTGCGGGGCTAACAGAAACAAGCCCGGAAGATGAAGAGTCAAGCAACAAGATGCAGAAGCCTAAACAGCCATAGTGATAACGATGAGAATAGGGTAACTACCCAAAGAAGCACAAGGGGGAGTGATAGCAACAGCAATGAAGCCCACACCTATCACCGCCCCTAAAGCGAAGCTTTTGGACCCTGGGCAGCTGCTCTTGTGCAGCGGTACAGGCACCAGACTACGAGGTGCCGTTTAAACCGGAAATGGAGCTTCCGGATTTGCCAGACCTGTTCCCTCTGCACCAGTCCTTGCAAAGACCCCACGATAAAACGAAACAATAGGGTTTAGGTTTACATAAAGGCTTAAGGAACCCCACTAGGCTACACTAGGACTAGGAGGCCGTCGCAAGACCTCTAACCTGCTTGCAAGATTGAAAACAGTGGAACTTGCACCCCTCGAAACCGCTCGCTGAATGCAATGCACTTCCCAGACCTGCCGAGCATGAGAACTGCACCGGCCAAACACATCTAAGCCATCTGAATCCAAGCATGTCATGTAGATTGTAAACTGTCCACATGAACGGCCCGAGAAGGGTTTGGGGAAGGGGATGTCTGCGAGCTTACAGGAACTGGGTCGTGCTTTCTGGAGTTTCAATGGCTCAATGTCCAAATTACCATGTCAGACCCGGTGCATCAAGCCGGTCTCACCAAACAAGTCGCTGCAGCACTGCTTTTCTGCAGTCATTTGACTGCTGTCCACTGTTGGACTCTGTGCTCAAAGTTGTGCACTCATGCCCAGATATCCAAAGTCTGTGCCGGGACAGCCCGTTCGTTTTACGAGACACGATGGCCTTGCGGACATGTTGCCTCAACTGCATGCGTGAGGTGTTGGCCAACCTGCTCGTTTCACATCGGAAGAATCGTGTTCATCGCAGCTTCTCGCATCAAGATATGGTTGGGTAATACTTAAGAGAAGTGACATTAATGACACTGACAATAAATTCAATAGGAATGTTAATAATTAGCAATAATAATGATAATAAGAACGCTCTGACATGACGTAAACGCGCGCCGCGCACATACCGATTCCATTGGTTTTTTACAGCATTTCGTAGGCTTCAACTGCCGAAATCGTCGGTGGCGTCGGTATTCGGTGCTTCTGGATTTGCACGTTTTCGGAAGTGGCGAACGCATCGGTATTTACAGGTTTTCTTGGCTTTCTATGTTTGAAAGGACACAAGATATGGCATCGTGAGACAAGGACAGTTCTTGAATCCGTAGCCTTATTTTGGAAAAAAATGCTGTAAATTACAGCACATCGCTTTACACAGGAATTTATTTTGGCTTCTGCACACGTTTTGCAAGATTTTCTGTGCTTTCCATGACACAGGATTTGGTAGCCTAGTACAAGTACAGTTGTTTCATTTGTAGTCTTTTCATTCAAGAACTGCTGTCTTTCCATATTAGGATTTCACAGGCTTCTCAAAGGTCTCTTACCGGTTTCTCAGAGGTTTCTCAANTTGTAGTCTTTTCATTCAAGAACTGCTGTCTTTCCATATTAGGATTTCACAGGCTTCTCAAAGGTCTCTTACCGGTTTCTCAGAGGTTTCTCAAAGGTCTTTCACAGGTTTCTCACAGACTTCTCACAGGTTTCTCAAAGGTCTTTCACAGGTTTCTCACAGACTGTCACAAACTTCTCACAGACTTCTCACAAGTTTCTCAAAGGTCTTTCACAGGCTTCTCAAAGGTCTCTTACCGGTTTCTCAGAGGTTTCTCAAAGGTCTTTCACAGGTTTCTCACAGACTTCTCACAGGTTTCTCACAGACTTCTCACAGGTTTCTCAAAAGCTTTTCACAAGTTTCTCACAGACTTCTCGGAAGTTTCTCAAAGGTCTTTCACAGGTTTCTCACATCAGCAGCATTATCATGATCAGCAGGAGCGTCATCATCCTAAACCCCAAACACTAAATCCTAAGCCGAGGCTTAGATTGAGGGCTTCGGTTGAGGATCTACAGACTACGAACGACGGAACTATCCCCCCCAACCCCCCACCCTCGCACCCCCGCCCCCNCCCCCCCCCACCCCCTGCCCAGACCCACGGAACACCGTAAAATACGATGTTTTCACCACCCGAAGGCAGGAAAACGCTGCAAATACCTAGGATTCCGGACGTCACGAAAACGAAGAATTGCAGACCCACGAAACACCGACGGCACCGATACGAAAGGCCCTTCGAGTGTAGGAAACGCTGCAACAACCGATGCAAACGGCCAGTCGGTTTTGCGCGTTTACGTCATGTCGGCGCCAAGAACAATAATAATGAGCTCAGGCATCGACTAGACTTCGAGGCTTCAGTGCAGCGAGCTTCAGTTGTTATGTCGTTCCAAGAGCTGCACCCTCAGGCCCGAACCAGCCTAAACCCTAAATCCAGTGAGCCTAAACCCTATAGTACCCTTACCCTTACCCTTTTAGGAACCCGTAGGGGAACCCTTAACCCTACATCCAATGAGCCCAAGCCTATAGTGCCCTTATAGGAACCCGTATGGGAACCCTTAACCCTACATCCAATGAGCCTTCAACTTCGAGCGCCCCAGTGCGAAAGCGAATTCAGCCGGTCTACCCTCGAAAGGTGCCCCAGCGCTGGCGAAGGAAGACACTGGGGTTTAGATCATATTATTACGGTTGTATAGGGTACTATACTGTACTATAGGGTTTAGAGTTTAGATAATATTTTTGGGTTGTATAGGGTACTATAGGACGGTCTAGGATTTCATATTGTATAGGCTAGGGTTTGAGGGAACAGTTCATGCACAAGATAAAGATCTAGTATTAGGGTTTACAAGGAGAACCGAACTGCCATCCCTGATGCCCCAAGACATATCGTAGAAAGCACTGACTTTGCCTTATTAAGACAGACATACGTATATACAGCATATACATATGTATATATATATATATATATATATATATATATATATATCATATATCTGTGTGTGTGTGTGCGTGCGTGTTCGCGCGTCGATGGCTTTGAAGGATATTTTAGGTAGAATCACGAGCTTCTTTTGACCTTCCTGACTCCTGCGGCCAGACTCTAGACTACAGGCTCGGGCTGCAAGTTCCTTCCCGCCTTGACTGACAGTGGCGGAGAATCAGTAAAAAGGTTCCCTTCCAAGAGCTCGATCAGGATCAGCTTAGGAAAGCTACCTCTTCCACCATGCAAGGTTCAATGACCCTAGCCTGGCGCGGATCCAATCAAGGGTAGTGCATGTGGATACTCCTCCTCTATGCGATCGATGAGGCAACAAATACCCGGACCGGTCTGCAAAATGCAGAAGCCTCCACACCAGAGTCCCAAAAAAAGGGTAGCTGATTGTTCAAAGATGTCTCGATTCTTGCTGTGGACTCTACAGCTCGAAGTATCGAGCTTTGAGGGAGAATCAGGTCCGGGATACACCTCCGATGTCGCATCTTTCCGCCGCTATAAGCTGTAACTGCAAGATGCTGCGACTATCTGCTGAGTCAGGAGAAACGGCACTAGCAATATCCTGGGCAGGAGCAGAACCATCATAATTGTTTAGGGCTTTTTTAGGGGTTTAGGGGTTTAGGGTTTAGGTACTGGAGAGCCACTCGGAATATTCCAGGCGCTCGGCGAGGGAAGGATGCGAACACAGAGGCAAACATTGAGAAAGAGGGGTCCCAGGGCAACCACGAGCCCTCTCTCAACTGTGGCAATTAGAAAACTGGTTGGAAAGGGGGTGTTGGTTCCCCTGAGATTCCCCAATCGATGATGCAGCAACGAATTACGCACGCTCCGGATGACTGCTGGCAAGCTTTCGCCCTGGTCCAGTCTTCAGATCACACTCTTTCAACCCTGTAGGTATCTCAATGTCAGACACGTGAGCTGAGGGAAGACTTCTGCATAGTGTAGCAAAGTTTCTATTCGCAGGGAAAGCAGGTGAGTTAGCAAATGCTGGTGATTCGTTACTACTTTACAGCTGCTCCCAAACGGAAGTCCAACCCACCCTGTCCAGACACAAGCGACCCGACAACTCGATCGCTACTTTGCCGAGCCATCATCTCCCAGAGCTCAATCTGAGCCGTCCAACTCATCAGCTTGATGCGCCTGCCGTGGCTCCACTAGTCTACGCATGTGTGTTGAATAGCTACTGCTGTCAGGGGTTTCTGGACTTTCCAGAAAAGCAGTTGTGAGGGCAGTAGGCAGTAGGAAGATGCCGCAGCCGCCACGGCAAGAGATGAAGCTGTGTACTGGAAAGCGTCCAAGCACTTGAAGCCATACCTGCCTCCGACGCCGCTGCAGCCTTTAGCTGCTTTGCCCTTTGGCGCTTCCGACGTTTGATCTCCTTGGGGCTTTCATATTTATTGGGGGTCTTTGCTCATTAGTTGCCGCTCCCCAGGGACTTCCAAGTGGATCGACTCTGAGATTCGCGGCGACCACTGGGTACTATGGTTGCTCCCACATATCGTTGCAGTGCAGCCTTAATTACTTAAACGCACTTGCTCCCGTCCGTCGAAATTCTCAAGGTGGACAAGCAAGCTCAAACCGTGCCATCTGTCCGAACTAGAGAACCGGAACTTCCTGGGCTCGAAGGTTAACACGGCTCTGATCTGCAGCCATGGTGCCCCTTTCCGACACAGGTGGCAGTACGGGCAATTTTCACCTTAGGCTGGTGTCCGAGACTTTCTCAACATGCGAAGACCACTACTCCGGCTGACCTCTCTAAATGCCCTGGATCGCATACACGTAGATGCCACAAGCCTGACAGAGGCCATCCTAGAATGATTCGATGCGCTCAAATGTAAATGCCTCAACAAGAACATTCTAGTCTATGCGAACTCAGTTGCTGTTTCTGCAGCCATCCATCTTGTAGAGGAAGTAAGCGCAAGGCTTGCACTCACCGCGGTTGTGTGCGGCCTTATCGTCAGTTTGCAACAAAGTCCAGACAACCTGGACACACTGCTGGTTGACCGTATACTGAAACACTTTCTATCACGGGCTGCGCAATCTCGTGGCACACCCCGGGTTCAGGCCGCGAGCCCGCGAAGTAATTCGAGCTCCCGGCCTCCATCTCAGGAAACTTTGTTCGCCAAGTTTTCCTCGACATGCAGGGGTCCCGTCATTAAGGCCCCAGGTGGGGCGGGAGGATGCTGCAACATGCCCCAGAAACTCACACCCTTGGGGGACTCGGGGTTCACTCTCAGCGCTCACAAACTGCCCTCTCGCACGATGTTGTCCGTCGAAGGTGCGAAGTAGGCACACAAGGCACGAAGACATGAAAATCCACTTTGTGTATCCGGGCTGCGACATTCCTTCCGCCCTAAGTTCCTTGAACCCGACGACTCTGAATCCACAGGAAAGGGCTGTTTGACTGGCCGAAGGGCTGTACCAAGGCGGCAGGAGCCGACTTCCAGTTGGTGTCCGGAGTGACTTGAATCTGGCAGAAAAACCAGTCGGAGAGGCTTGTCACGGCTTGACATAAAGTGAGATGATAACGCAGCTTGCTTGACAAGCTTCCGGTTTTTGACTAACCTTTTTTTAACAGGCTCACGGGGCAATCGGCAAGCTTCCTGATGAGGATCTTTCCGTGTCATTCCGTGGCAAAGCTGGCCACTCCGGCTCTCGCCGCGCCTCCGTCATGGAGGAAGCAACAGGAATGTTGTAAAACGTGTTCTTGATCTCAAGCTTGCCCAGAAATACATCCTTGGCCGATATCCACAGGAGTGCTGCAGCTTGTTGCCTATCGTCCGATTCTTTTTGCATCAGGCAGGTCCGACCGGGATCTTGCAAAACGGCTCGCAGATAAATCCCTTTAAAAGCATCTGAAAGCCCTAAAAATCATTCCACTTCCTTTCCAGGTGTCTTCCTGCAGCTGCTCGTCATATGCATCACCTGGCTTTGGGTTATGAGTGGTTTCTAAGGTAGGGGCTTCTAGGGGTAGGGTTCTGATTCAGCACAGGGTACTGCCTGGGATCACGGATCCTCCGAAAACCACAAAAGGCTCATGAGGGCCGCTAAAATGCAGAAATGGCACTCCAGTCAAGACGCCCGGGACTGGGAATCGGCACCTGCTTTCGCGGCACTTCCCCAAGTGGCGTATGATGCCTTTGTAAGGCTTCGGGGGGTTTTGGGGTTCATTTGTGCTTAAGGCGGCACTGCCGGACTTAGAAGGCCAATACCGAGAAACATGAACCCCGAGCCAGTCGAATCAAGAAACTTTTCTGAAAGCAGAGAACCGCTTTCGGTGTGCTAGTCGCCCAAGCATGGCAGAAGTAACCAAATCCTGAAACTGCTCTGGACTCTCAGGTCTTGCGCATGCCGTGCCGAGATAGGTGTCTTATTCTTTGCTTGGGCCCTCGCGATTGGGCAGTTGGAAGTTCGATGGAACTGGCAAGATAACTGAGGCTTCGATAAACCATGACTCATGACCTTTATCTTGAAATAAGGCTCGCGACTGCAGGGTCCAAGCATCTATGAAGCTACGCCGAAGTCCTCCTTTGTGTGAGTGATGTACCAGGTTGCCAATGCACCAAAATTCTTAAAGCTAGTTGTGTTAGGGGTGCCCCCACCTCGGCTGCAGCTTGAGCCGCACTGACTTCAGACGCCGTAGAACCTTCAACAGCTTTCTCGTCTTGCAGATTGTGGGCGGAAAGTATATCAAACAGGAGTTTCCGACCGACGATGCTTCCGAGAGTCTTCCGAGCATGCCCATTGATAATCTGACTTTTCCTCTTCGTGTCGAAGACAGGCTGTTGACACAGTGCCGGCACGCAAGCTTTCACTGTCTGACCGTGGCCCTCACCCATCTGAATCAATGTGATCAATAAACGTGAGATCCTTTTCAAATCTCTATATAGACCCTGAACCCTGAATGGAACGACCTTTCAACACAGGACGGTTCGGGCACGGGGTGGCTTGTTTCGACTCGCACACTGGCACGAAGCGGGCACGGATTCCGGGAGATAGGTCAGCTAAGATAAGCAAAGCCAAGATGGAGGTAAAAACACCCGAACCAACAAGACCTGGCTTACTTGGCGCCCACCCCTAGACCGACTCCGTGGAAGTATAGGAATCCCCTCAAATGATCTGATTTCAGACGCTGGAGTACACGAGCGCATCATGACGAAGTGGATGGGAAAATGACGTCCAAGAACATGTGAAGTGACTGCCCATTTGCTAGCCTTGGGATTCCCAGGCTGGATCGCTGATCTTGTCTACTATGCTGCCGATGTAGCTCTCCATAGCGCGGCCAAGAGGGGCTTCCATGATTGCTAGCGACTGCATGTTGACGTGCGCACCTACAAAATGCTACGCATTAGAGGAATGTCACGGACGCTGCTCTCTCCGGCCCGAAGCTAATCAGGGGGCAGCTCTTACCACCCTACCCCTCGAACCTCGGACGCTCTGAACTGCGGATGCACTGCATACCGGCCCCACCAAACGTGATGGGGCGGAAGGAAACAGAGAGTGAAAGGCTCAACGAAGCACCGAGACCAAAGGTGCATGGGAAAGTCTTTAAGCCATCTATGGAAGCGCAGAAGTCTGTCAGCGGACAGAATCATTTCGGGGCAGGCCCTGGTGGAAGCTGCGCCGAAAATGAATCCAGTTGTACGCAGGGCTTGTTTTAAGGTCTTCGGGCTTGCAGAAGCCATAGCTCGCTGCACAGGAAAGGCTCCGAAGGACAGAATTCGCAAAGTGCACGTCGCACGCACGGATGGTGCAAACAAATGCATGGCGCCTGCATCCCGATCACGACTACGGCGCTTACTAGTACAGCGTGATGGGCGCAGGCGCTCCAGAGCACGTCCGGGTCGTGGTTTTTTTTGGAATCTAGCCACTTAGTCGCGCAGTGCATGCCAAGCTGTCCAGTCCGTGACTCCGTGAACCCTGCTGAAACTGACCTCAAAACACCCGGCAGCAAAGTGCCAGGCAATCTTGGCTTTCGCCTTCGGCTCCAGTCGCTGTGGGGCTGCCGTCACCGACCTAAACTGCAAAGGCGCGCATCTTCATCTTGGTCACGGAATTTGCGTATCCTGTGCTTAGCTGTTTCAGCTTCTAGCTGGCCTCCCAAAAAACAGTGCAAGCATGTGCAAGCTTCATGCCGTTCTGTGTAACGGATGCCGAAGCCTGCCACGCCCGGCCATGACACGTGTGTCAACCTATGCATAGACCTCATGGGCTCTCGCAAGTTTCGGACCCGTCTTGCTAGTCTGGGTTTTGGACGGAGTAGGCGGTGCCAGGCTCGTGCCACTGTCACCTTGGCAGAGCCACCATGCTGCTAGAGCCCTGTCGTGTCGGAAGAAGGACCAAAAAGGAGGAGCCGGACAGGCAGCAGCACTGTCTGTCGAAACTCGCTCAGCAGCAGGGAAAGCTTTATGCTATGCAAAAATTGCCGCGGCAATGATAATGCTCATCATAGTCTATACATTGGTCGTGTTGAGCTGCTGCTGTATACTTGGACAGCTGCTTGCGTTCATGGACGGCGGGACTAGGTGGCAAGGATACTTGTCTCAAGCGGTCGGCTACATCGGAATTCGGAAAGATACGGTAAAGGGGATGGCTCCTGTGCCAGGGATTGCGCAATGTAATGCACGCATGCCTGTAACGATTGCAGATGGCGGTTCCATGAACCTTACGCTGCTCTGGCATAATCTGGCACAAACGCACTAGTCGTTGGTGCAGCCAAGCAGCGGCAGAAGTGGATGAACCGCCTCAATTAGTGACTGTCCGAGATAAGCTCTTGAGTCAGTTCTGCAAAAGCATCAAGTGGAAGGCTCTGCGCTCTTCTTGTGCTACACAAACTACAGACCGATTCAACATGAAGTAGTGCACACACAAAAATAATATACATATACATGCATAGGTACATATGTGTACATTACATTATGCTACAGCACATTAGAATACCTTACAAACATTACATATATTACGCAATACATACATACGTAAATCCATACCTACTTCCCGACCTACCTAGGTACCTACCTTACCGACATACCCACATACCTACAAACGAACATCCGTCCATTCATTCCTCCATCCATCCATCCTTACCTACATTCATACATGCATGCAGACATAAACCGGTCTTCTCAGTTTTGATGTTCAGAGGCTTCAAGGGCAAGGCCATTTGTTATTAAAGTCGTATGGTTAGATCATCTGCACCCAAAGATAGAAGGCTAGATGTTACCCACTGGGCTACGAAGTGCTTCTGGGAAGCTGGGCCCCCAAAACCGAAACGCTGTGTCGACTCAGTTACCACCTCTCTGAGACCCTTTGCCGGAGCACAGTTTGAGGGAGGCCTGTTCCGGCACTGCTTTCACACACACAGATATATATATATATATATATGTAGGGGTATTTTAACAGAATTAGAATATACTATACTGAGTTATATTGAAATATACTTTCCTGTGGGCCCATGGGGTTAGCTGTGGCCTTCTGTCGCCCGGATCCTCACCAAACGCAAAGCAAAAGCTCAGTCAAAGAGCGCCCCATGCGGAGTGAACCGGCCGGTGGTGGGCTCGAAGAGACTGGAGGACCAGGCCTGCCAAGACGTGTGATATGTACGTATGCATATATATACACACAAATACATATACACACATATGCTTGTCTAGCTTGTTGCTTATTGATTGAGCTGTTTATCATGCGCATATATACATACACGGACACACACTTATATATAGGGTATTTTAGCAGACTTAGAATATACTATACTGAGTTATATTGCAATATACTATCTTATAGTGTATTACTTCATATGACACTAGGTTATATGACATTATATATATATATATGTAATTATATATATATATATATATTAATATATGTATGTATATACGTTCATGTACATATGTATACATATGTATATACACACAAACACACACGTATACGTACGTACATACATACATACGAAAATGCATACATACGCAAATACATGGTCTTGCGTCGTGGTACAAGCCATACTGCTCTACAGCTGAAGTCCACACTGTGACGATGCGTCAAGATGAACCCTTCGGCCTCGTAGGTGTGTGGCTTGTAAGAGCCCAGAGTGAATGCGCCCATGCTCCATTCGGAGAACCTTGAGACTGTGCCGAAGGCTTCAGTTTAGCTTCAAGCCTGCGAACTCCCAACAGCATTCGAGGCAGGCTCTGTATCAATACTGTCAGCATCTGTCAGCCCTGTTTCACCAGCCAAGTAACACGAGACTGGGCTGAAAGCATCGGCAGAGCGCCGAAGAATGAACAAGAAAAGGCAAAAGAGAGCAAGTGGGATGCAGGCAGTGTAGCACTTGCCAGGGGCACTGTCCCAAAATCGTGAACATCTCAGAGCGTGTCTTCTCTGCAGGCAAAGTGCCAGCTGGTGCGCTCCACAAATCCAAAAAGCTGCCGATTCTGAAGGCCAGTAGTCGGGTTCCTCAGTTGCAGCCATATAATGCATATGTATATATATATATATATATATATCCCCATGCCATTAGACACTATTGGGAAGCATGGTGTCCTTCCAGACGGCCGCTTGCGGACGGGCATCATCAGCTCATCGACGAATGTAACGAGATCCTCGGCCTCGTTAGTGCCCATGGTCACCTGTAAAGGTTTTGAAGATCCGGCGGCTTCATGCCGAAGGGCACGGTACCAAAGCTCTCAATGCCGAGTTCCCCTTATCTACTGACTGCTCATCTGGGCATGCTTGCATGAGGGGACAAGGACGTGGCTTCCGATTCATACTTAGCGGCTCACATGATCTTAGCAGCTGATGCGGAGAACGGCATACTCACTTCTCCACGCCAAGGCAAGCTTTCCCAACGGTGAGACCAAGACGATGCTTGTGTGATGCTGGTGGTTGCTGAGACTCAGCAACCAAATCATTGTGATGATGATGATCATCATCATTGTCCATCATCATGGTATTCGCATGGCTTTCATGGGCCTCGGTAAGCCAAAGCGTCTTCTTCGTCCTGCCGGAGGTGCCTGCGAAATCCTCCAGGAAGACCTGGCGCTGGCCCAAGGCTTAAATCAGCGAACCCCAGGGTTTTGGTACCGGTAAGAGCCAAAAAGAGCAGTCTCGGCCATGCATGGCACAAGAAGGAGGGCCTTTCAGGGCTCATGGGACTGTCGCATGGGCCCGGAGCCCGCGCGCTGCTTAGTTTGTCATCACGTTTTGTGGACAATTCTGGGACATGCTCTGGCTCCATAACCTCTGCATTTATGCCCAAAGTCAGAAATTGACTCTGCGGTAAGGCCTTATTACGCAAAGAATACTGACTCTCTGGATGCTTATCCACACGCGGCGCCGAGAGAAGACATATCTCGTTGCCAGAGCTCCCGAGCCTTGTGGTACTCATGGAGCTTGTCTTTGATCTCTTGAGCGGATCCTCCCAGCGGAACCAGCCGTCAGACACTTGCGAATGTCAGCTGAGACCGGGAGAAGAAGCCAAATACTGAAATGCCAAGCGTCTTCCATAGGCGTGGATGGGCAGTGCTTCAATGACATCCTGGGCAAAATTCAGATCAACACAAAATCAAAGACACGGCTGGATTTGACGCATATCGTGAGAAGAAAAGCTCAGCGCAACAAATTGCCACCGGTGTCTCGTGAGTCATCAGCACAAAACAAGTTGCCAGCGCAGGCCCCAAACAGTAAACGAACATAACGGTTCAAACCCTATAGCACACACTGATGTCTGTACTACTACCACCGCCACTTGCTAGTCGCAGCACCAATATACTAATGCTCATACTGATGCCACTGCCAATACCATTACAGGACCACCTCGGAAGGCATGAGCCCAAAATGCTCAACTCTCGGGCTCCCGGGCTCCTGTGCGAGACCTGTACAGAAGCCTGAAAGAGACGTGCAGATGTGGACTGGGCATCCTCAGCATTTGTATCGTAACTGACTCCAAACACCCTCCACCCGAAACCCTGAACCGAAAGCCCTGTTTTCCCTGTTTTTGCACCAAAACTTGTGCAATGGTCTGAATGTCTGGGCAAAATTTCAATTCTGAACCCTAAACCCCTTTTAAAGTCAAGAAGGGCGACCCAGCAGTTCGTCAGCCGCCCCTGGAGGCTGGTACACTGCAGCGTCCTTAAGTCACGCGCTTAGGGTTTTCGTGTCTTAAAGGGTCAGGGCTTAGTTGAGGGCTTAGGGGCTTCAGCGAATAAAAAGGCGGTAAGAATTAGTTTACTCAAAGAGGTTCCTTCATATGTATTCCTCACATTTCATTTTCCCTGCAAAAGCCCTGTTTGAATCATGAAGGCACCCAAAATTATGGCGAAACAACTGTGCAAGACGGCAGCAGTGTAATAAAGGGGGCCGACAACATTACAAATACTATTTTGGGGGTTCCTTATTAGAACTATAGTATAATGGGCCCCAAAACCCTATTCTAATCGTTAAGGGGCACTAGAACCCTACTATGGATCCCTTTAAGGAGCCCTTTAAAGGGAAGCCTAGTCTTAAGTGAACTGCTCGAGGCTCAGAGCTTTGGCTTTGAAGGCCTTGAGCCAGCCACGGCAATACTTCGTGGCGTTTGGAAGCACCTTGGATGGGCCGGCGTCACAACCACTCAAAGATGACATGGTGGGAATAGCTCTAGACTCTAGTACATAGCAGGTGCTCTTTGTGCTACTTTCACCATGCCTACTACTACTACTACTACTACTACTTCTGCTGCTGCTGATGCCACTATAGAAATCACTGATGTGATGACACGCTGGGATTCTGCTGACATCTGCTGGAAGGTACGAACTTATGCATCAACAAACGCTTCGGAGGCACTTGCGAAGCGTTGTTGTATTGAGGCACTGCACCGGTCAAACATTCTCATGTTGGCCGAATGCCATGGTGCATGTGAGTCTAGTACAAACAGCTTCTACAAACGCCGTGATGGATTCCACCCGTATGATGCAGCCATGCGCACTGTACAACACCAGGCCAATACACTTCGACATCCAACAGCAGCCCCACTTTCCGGAACCAGGGCGTTTTGCACGACCTGGAAAACAGCCCTGCAAACTGACAAATGCTCCCAGTCACGGGATCTCGGCTGCAGTCGTCTTCCGGCTGGGCTGCCTCATGTTCGCGAGCGATGTGCTTGTTGGGTTCAGGGTCGGGAAGATGTCGTATGGCTCTTCGACGTGTCACCCTGCTTCACTACTACACATTGACATTAGCTTCGAAAGACTGTCAATACTCTGGCCATCTAAACCCACCCTTCTCTAGGTTGGCCCTGAAAGCCTTCGAGAAACATTCGTGGGTAAGATCCTCTTAGGCCTAAGGAGGGAAAATGGGTCCGAAATTATTTGAGGATTTTTTTTGTTTTGTTTGGTGTTTTTTTTTGTTTTTCGTGCGTTTGGTTTGAGGGGACAGGCGGGAGGGACGGAGGGAGGGAGGGGGGGTGGATTTTTCCTAGGGAAACACTAATTCCCTCACATTTTTGACGGATTTGGTGTCATTTTCCCCAGGAAAACGTAGAAAAACCGACATTACCTTGGTTGTGGTTGTGGCGGCTGTTGTTGTTGTTGCTGTTATTGTTCTTCTTGTGGTTGTTGTTAGCCTTATTATTGTTGTGATTATGTATTATTGTTGTTGCGTAATTGTACTATTTATTTATTTTTGTTATTATTATTTTATTGCTATTATTACTGTTGCTGTTGTTGTTGCTGTTGTTATCCTTGTGGTTGTTGTTGCTGTTCTCGTTATTCTTAAGCCGGTGTTGTTGTTGTTGTCGTTCGTATTCTTCTTATCATTATTAGTATTCTTTTTGTTCTTGTTGTTGTTATTGTTACTATTGTCGTTGTCGTCGTTGTTGTTGTTGTTGCTGCTGCTGTTGTTGTTGTGTCACTGGCTTTGTCGTTGTTGTTGCTTTTGCTACTACCCTAATTGGAGTAGAGCTTAAAGAAAGCAGCAGGGTCTGCAGTTCAGAAAGTTCAGAAAAGCGGGGGGGTAAGGGGGAGAGAGAAAGCAGCAAAGTGTGCAGTTCAGAAAAAGCGGGG